>VRLP01001190.1:0-144519 GCA_009660295.1 Lophius piscatorius | reverse complement strand
GTAACATGCATTAATCCAGTAACATGCATTAATCCAGTAATATGTATTAATCCAGTAACATGCATTAATCCAGTAACATGCATTAAAGTGAGAAGGATGTATAAAGAGGGACCGTGAGAGGGGAAGAGAGAAAAGCTCAGTGCATTATGGGAGATCCCCCAGCAGTCTAAACCTATAGCAGCATAGCTAAGAGCTAGTTTATACCAGCCTTCATTATAAACTTTATCATAAAGGAAAGTTTTAAGCCTACTTTTAAATGTAGAGAGGGTCTCTGCCCCCCGAACCAAGATTGGAAGATGGTTCCACAGGAGAGGAGCCTGATAGCTGAAGGTTCTGGCTCCCATTCTACTTCTGGAGACTCTTGGACTACAAGTAACCCTGCATGCTGGGAGCGCAGAGTTCTGATTGGACAATATGGAACTATGAGCTCCTTCAGATACGTTGGTTCTGACCGTTAAGGGCTTTGTAAGTGACCAGAAGGATTTTGAATTCGATTCTAGATTTGACCGAGACCCAATGAAGGGAGCCTCTGTCGGCCAGCTTACTATTGCCCAAACCTTTTTTTTTCGCTGAATAGACATTGAATGCATCATGCAATAGGCTGCTGATAGCTACGTTGGCGTGTTCGCCTGTATATGTCAGCAGTAAACATTTGTTTGATATGATTTGTTTATCACACTTAAGCATTATCAGAGTGGTTAGTCGTTTTATAGAAGAAGAAGAAGAAGAAGAAGAAGAAGAAGAAACCAACGCCTGTAAAAGGTTTTTATAGCAATATTAAAGTAACTGGTAATAGAGATCAGCTGATCCAGCTGCTATTGGGCCAGTTCATCACAGAGCCAACAGATGGAAACCAGCATTCATTCACACTTAGCAGCAATTTTAGAGTCAGCAATTCACTTCTATGTGCAGAAGGAGAGAGAACATGCAAGTTTCAACGCCGTCCGCAGGCTGATTCACACCAAGGAAGTGCTTACAGTGAGATAACAGTGATCACCACTACAGAACTGTTCTGTAGTCCTGCTACACAGGAATGAAAAACAACAAAAAAAGGGTATTAGCTCGTTTTAAATATCGTACCACATTTGAGGTGGAATATACAGTAATACAGTGTCAATTCTCACGATTGAACTCCTCAAATTAAATGCGAAGATACGTCCGATAAAGTCTTTTTCGTAAAACGAAAAGCTTCCCTCTGTTGAGCAGAATATAAACTGAGTAAAAAAGGAGATGAGCAAAGTTTCCTTGAGTTGATTCTTGTGCACCAAATTTACATGATGGGAGCACAGCTAGGGATTTATGCCCGGAAAAAGGTATTTTTTGTAACAAAGCAAAATAAAAAAATAAAAAAAACTGCCCCTAGTGAGTAAAATATGAACTATTAATGTGACATGAAAAAGATAGATATCCTTGAGTTGATTCAAAGCCACCAAATTTGGACTAAATCAGACCAGTGGTTAACAAATTATTGGTTGAAAACCTTTGGAGAAAGATCTCCCCCTAGTGTCAGAAATATACTACCGATTTTCCCTTAAATCAATCCAGTTCTTCCTCTCAATATAGTATATGTGGGTATAACATTTGAAAACGTTTTATGAAGTAGTTTTTGAGTTATATTGTATTGTATGTTTCTGTAACCAGGAGGAGATTTATTGCTAAGAGTTTTTGGGCCATAAATTCTCAAGCACTGGTCCGATTTTGTCCAAATTTGGTGCATATGAATCGACTCGAGGAGATCTATCTTTTTCATATCATATTTTTTACTCTCATTTTAAATCGAATATTTCATATCTTACTTTTCTTTGGTTTTAAAAGAAATCAGGGCGGGGGGGGGGGGGGGGGGGGGGGGGGGGGGGGGGTTGCATGTACAAAGAAGGAGATTGGGGACTTGCTCTTGCTGTAGGGGACGATTCAAACTGTGATCTGAAGATTCTCTCTGGTTCGATTCTGAGGCAAATGCATTCAAACATATTCCCGATGTCATGCCTACTCTTACAGTAGCAGGCACCATTTTTCACATGCTGTATACGTTACTTTTTTGCCAGAGAAGACTGCAAGGGAGAACCTTCAGCCCTGAGAGTGCAGATCTGTTTATGTCCTGGCTCAACAGAAGTGTTGAAAGACTGACGATCTCTGCAGGTTAAGGGCACAGTGAGTGATGGGCCGGGGAGTCAGACTGTACGGCGAGAGAACACAGCTGTCTGGCAGACTGCATTACAGAAAATGGTCAAACTGTCCAGGCTTTGCTTGGTCACATATAATGAGCCGTGGGGAAAGTTGCATCACAGATGAGACGCACTAAGTGCTCATGGGAGACTCTGAAAGCTGATCTGGATTGATGAATAAGTGGTTATTACTCTGAGGAGGTGCCGATCCAGATGTGCAGAAAAACAGCGTTAACACGTACAGAGACTCATGTGCAGTGATGAATAAGCAGAAATAAACGCCCGCTCTCATACATCCACGCCTTAATGCTCACTCCATAATCTTCAACCGGCTTTAGAAGAAAGACGGAAAATCATCCAAAAAAAATGAGCAAATAACATTCTTCTTCCGGTTGTAGATAGTCACTTATCATAAATATTAAATTTTTAAATATACGCTTTGGCTCATTCTGATTCTTTGTTTCATCTCCAGATCACATCTCAAATATTTTCCTCTTTTTTTTCCCCCCGATGAAACCGTCTGCACAAATCATCCAAGCACTGAAGCAGCGCCTTTTTTTTCTTTCTAGAAACTTTAGTCAATTTGTATTTGTTTATTGTTTACTGAAGGTTTCTGGGGCACAACTGTAAAAGTTCTGGTTAACTCTAATGAACCAGAATTACAGTCAAGAGAAACGCGTGTTTGTTCCTCCAGGCTGTCTTTGTTCTATGAACTGCACCCGATACGGAGAATCCTGTGTCCCTCAGGTCTGTTTTGGATTTCAAAGCTCTATTTTTCCTCCTCGTCTCATCACACTCACACTCTGACTCAGAAACAAAGTCGTCTCATCGGCATCTTTCATGCTGCCATTGTTGATATTTCATAATCACCTTTTGGGTTCTTCTGTGAAAGCAAGTGCTTCAAAACCCTTAACTTTCTCATCCTCTGGCTGCCGTCCTCCATGACAAGGCGGGGTTACGTACTTGGCCGTGGCCTCCTGGGAGCAATCTATCCTCCTTAAACAGCAACAAACGGGACCGGCGTTTATTAAAACCCTTCTCATGTTTACAGCCTGCTGCTTTAACCCGACTGCTTAGAGGTGTTTGGACACGTGAGGAGAGCAGGGAGCAAAACACTCATTGGAAAATTGGGCCTTTGCCGCCGTCCCTGACAGCAAGGTTATGTCCCCGAAAAGCCCCTAATCTCCTGCACTGTACAATCAAATTCAGACTAAATCGGACCAATAGTTGGGACTATGTCCTTAAAAAAAGAGTTTTCCGAATAAAAAGTGAGTAAAATATGATGAATTCGAGATTTATCTCCTTGAGTTGATTCGTATGCACCAAATTTGGACGGACCTGAACCCACGGTTAATAAATGATGGCCCTAAAATTAGGACTTTGGAGCTAAAACTCCCTCTAGTGGCCAAAATATGCAATTGGCCTTTTACCCAAATCAGTCCAGTTCTTCCTCACACTAAGGTATGTGGTAGTATAAAATATGAAAATGATCCATTCTAAAGTTTTTGATCAACTGTGTTAACACAAAGGGTTGGGTTAGTAAAGGCATCCAGCGTAAAACTTTCCAAACCGGATCGGTCTCCAGTCAGTACGAAGGTCCGGCTGGTCATACGAGCACTCAGAACCACAGTGTGCCGGCGTTTTCCACACTCGTCCGTGGAGAGAAAACATAGTGGAGGTTTATCTGAACCGGCTTTCAGAAAGGAGAGCGAGCCCAAACAAAGAAAAAAGCTGGGTCAGACTCTACGCTGATGTTTTCTGAGTGGAAGTGTCTTATCGAAAGCTGCAGAAAGATAACATTGTGTTCTTAGTTCTGCCTCATGTGGCTCCTATGCAGGACGCACGTAACCTCAGCGAGACACTGCCAGACTCGCTACTTTTTACTCGGGATAGGCCTCAGAAAACGTCTCCGTGATGGCAGCTGGCGAGAACAAAAATTCTGTATGATGAGTGAATGCTGTGAATAGATCTCCCATTAATTCACACCGACTGGCTGGAGGAGGAAAACGTCTTAAATGACTTGGTTTAAGGTTTCTACATACAGGTCAAGGTGTAGAGACATCAAAAAAATGACAATGATGATACAGAAACTTGGATATTTCCACAGAACCAACGCTGAGAGTGGGCTTTTGATTGCAATAGGAGTGTCCATGTCCGCCGCCGCAGAAGGCCATAACTCAAAAACCCTTTCATGGATCAGCTTCAAACTTTGGATAAACATAGACCTTGGTGCGAGGAACAACTGGGGTGATTTTGGGAAAAGTCGACTGTATGTCGGCCACAATTTCTAAACTGTCGGTCTGATCATATTTTACTCACTTGGTGAGCTTTTTTACAAAAAACACTGTTTTACAGACATCGCTTCATAACCTTCGGTCCAATTAAGTCCAAATTTGATGAATATGAATCCATATATATATATATTTCCATTTTTTCAAATTTTGCTTAAAAGATACTTTTCAATAGTCCGTCTGTAAAATCGTTCCCAGAGAAACAACATAGAGAGATTTTGAAATCGGTGCTTTAATAATGAACACTAGTATATCGTGGAATCTCTCCTTTTCCTGTTATTGTCGCTTAATAAAAAACAATTATTTCTCCTATTTCTTGTTAAACAATCAGCGTTTGTCGTTCCCCTAGCGGCCTGAGGTAACGTGTTTCATTTCAACGTCCTGATTCATCACATCTTTCTCAGATTGTGCTCAAAGAGAAGGCCAATTTCCTCCTGGACCTCCAGGACCTCAGTGAGGAACAAGAATGATGTGAGCCCAAGAGCCTCCAGGTGGATTTCCTGGCAGAGGGCCATCTCTGTTGTAACTCTCCGCCTCGTTAGTGTGTACTGGACAGGGTGGAGAAAGACCATACGCTCCGTGTTCTCTGCTGTTACTGGAATTACAGCAACGTGATCTGCGTCTCTGGCTGACATCCTGTGAACCCATTATGGAGTCGCTTTTTCTTCAAGTTGGGAAAAACGAAGAGGGTTATTAACGGTTAAGCCCAGCTGTCATTCATCCAGGTGATTTGTAAACTACTCTGTTTGTGCACCATCATTTTTTTTCTTCCATCTTAATGTGTATCTCAATCTCACATATATATAATATTTATATGTATCTTTAGAGATCTATTTCCTTCTCTTTATATTTCCCCTTTATTCCTATATTTAATGTGCAGTACATGTGTATTTTCTATTTCCATTTATATATATATGTTTATAACATTTCTCATTATATAGTACGTCATACGTTTTTTCACCTTATGAATGTCTGTTTGGAGTTTGCGGTAAGAAATCATTTTTAGGAGGTTAATAAAGTCTCTATCTATAATAATCTCAGCCGGATCACAAAGAAAATTCAATATAAAACAAAGATAACCAGAATGACGACGTGTTTTGAATTAAGCCTACAGCAAGGGTATATCCCTGAAAAGCCCCCGATCCCATGCATTGTACAAGGAATCCCCCTGATCGAACTCCTCAAATTAAATGTGAGTGAAATATGAAGTTTTACTTTAGTACAATATGACAAATACAAGTTAGATCTTCTTGAGGCGCTTCATTTGAGGTAAATTTGGACTCTATTTTTTAAAAAGAGCTCCCCCTAGTGAGTAAATTATGAACTACTAGAGTTAAATATAGTTTATAGGAGCTAGATCTCCTTGACTTAATTCGTATGCACCAAATTTGGACTTAATCGAACCAGAAATTAAGAAATGATATTAAATACTTCCGTAAATAAAGCTCCCCCTGGTGTCAGAAATATGCAACTGACTTTTGCCAAAATCCGTTCAGTTCTACCACTCACTACGGTCTCTGTGGCTCTGAAATCTGAGTACTTTTCAAGTTTTCATGTTAAAATGAAGGATGTGACGCGGCAGCCAAGACGATTCCATACCCCAGACTGAATTAGTCAGAAACGTCGTCACATACCCAAATCGGCTTTTGTGAAAAGAATTTGCTTCTTTGAACTTCACTGCGGCACCGTCAACAAATGCTCCCGATGATGAGAGATCTGTCTCTGACATCACTGGGGTGGAATTTTGGGCCATTCTTCTTTTGCAGAGCGGCTTTAGTGCAGCAACATTGGAATGTTGGTGATTTTTTCACGTCCAACCACAGAAGCTCAATGAAAGTCAGGCCCTGAATTTAACTAGACCACTCTAAAACTTTATTTTATTCCCTTTGAGTCATTCAGAGTCTTTCTTAATCTTCTGATCAGTATCATTGTCTTGCTGCATGACCTAGTTCTGCTCGAGATTCAGCTCACAGAGGGATGAGCTGACATTCCCAGTAGGGTTTTCCTCAATAATGAAAAGACATCCTGGCCCTGAAGCAGCAAAACATTCCAAAAAAAACAAAACTGTTCTATAACAGTAGGTGTAATGTTTTCTTTTGTAGCATGCTGTTTGGTTCACACCCGAATTCAACTCTCCAGCCAATAGAGCAGAACCTCCAGCCAATAGAACAGAACCTCCGATGGTCATAACGCTAAAGGTCCTACCGCATAAAACAGACCTTGGATTCCTGAAGGAGCCATCACCTAGAACGGGCCCACCCGCATCAGTACTGGACTAATGCAGCGATGGAAGAAGGTGCCTTGGTTACATGGACGAATAGGTGTGTGTGTGTGTGTGTGTGTGTGTGTGTGTGTAGTCGCCCACCTGGGGAAAAGGTGGCACCATGATGCGTTATGGGAGGAAGGAACCCCGGGAGAAGCTGAGAGAAGCTTCGGGAAATGTTTCATTGAGAAACATTCATGGAAACGGTATTCCCTCGTGGCAGTGTTTTCTTCCAGCAGGATAATCTCCCCATCAATCTACAAATATGGTTCAGGGGAATGTTTTCTATCTTCTGGAAAGATTTAGGAATGATGATCGCTCACTTTTAAGTCACTATTTTCTTTAAAGGTGAAGATATATTCAAACATTGTGGTAAAATTGGTCGTGTGGCAACAAAAGTTGACTAAGTTGTCTCAAACTTACATATATTAAGTTTGTCATCTCGTGGAATCAGGTAGAATTTGTAAATGTGAAGAAATTATACCCTTGTGAGAAATTAGGGGGCTAAAGAATATAAAATCTTTGTGATGATTCTCTTTACCTTAATTGTTTAAGCCTTTTTTTTTAAAGTTTCATCTTCATAGGTTAATTTTTTTGTCCTTATAACTTGCAGCTCCAGCACCATCCAGTGGTTCAGTGCCTGTCAGATAAAAGAACATCTTTGTGTCCGACCTTCAAATCCATCAACCAGCGCTAGATTTCCACTGGAAGAGTTTGAACAGTCAGAAGATTGTTGATGGGGCCTTTATCAGACATTTTAAGGAATTCTTTTTGATCAAATGGATATAAAGCTTTAAGAAAATTTAAAAAAAGAAGAAGAAAAGAATCAAAACTACATCCAAATTTCATACATACATTTATTTTATATAAAAGAAAACAAGGGTTATTCATATTAACAGTTATACACACGGGGCCCTCACTGGAAAACCACGGTGTCCAACATGGCAGCTAGGCACTGGACGATGTTGGACGTCATTAAAACATCTACGTGTTCCTCCAGGTGTCTCTTGGGGTCCTGTAGGGAAGAAAGAAGACACAAAAACCATCAACAATCAGACGTGGCTATAAAATAAAGAAGAAAGTAACCCAGTCTCTGCTTCTATGGACACGTTTTCACAGTCTCAAACTGAGTCAAGCTGCGGTTTGACCGATCAACAGGTCTCCATGACATTCATGTCAACATTTAAATCAAATGTGAACATTTGACTTATTCTTCACCTGTTTTCCAACATTCTTGATAGCCAGCTGCTCTGGGGTCATTTTGTCCTCTTCTTCAACAGCCTGAGGAAGAAACAAGCGCAGCAGTGTAAGTACTGATGAGACAGACATCTACAGTTACATCTCTAACTCTTTTTTGCATCTTTTCTTCTTTGAAAATATCTTACATCATTCTTTGGCCTGAAAGAACATTAATAATCCTCCATAAGAATTCTTTGTTCTACTTCTTTTTAATGATTCATTTTTTGGTTTATGACCTTTTTGGGTTTTCCTCTGTGTTGAATAACGCCTTTCATTTTTACGGTCCTCATTATGTTTAATTCTCCTTTTGTTGTTATGTGGTCCATGTTCTTTTCAAACAGTTTGTTGCTGTGTTAGAAAATTTGCCAATAAAGTTTATTGTATCCATCAAAGAGTTGTTTTTTTCCCAGCACTGATTTGTTTGTTAGCGGGATCATTCAAGAATCTAAATTCATCACTTCTTTTCTTTCTTTTAGGTAGGGGTCTGGCCCAAGATATAAAGATATTATTACAGATCTGGTACGTAGAAAGGTTTAAATTTAAAGAACGCACAAAAAAAACTAATAGTATGATGCTGCATCAGATTGTAGATTAATCTGACTCAGTAAACTTCAGCCTAACATCAACAGTTATTGTGCTGTGATTTCCATTCTAGGACTAAGATTTCGTGGTCAGTGAATCATAACATGGTCAAACTATCATGAGACCTTTAGATATAATTAAACTAGGCCTATATTGTCCCTGACAGCATGTAAGTGCCCAGAAGCCCCCTATCCCCTGCGTTGTTCAAGCAAACACCCTGAATGAACTTCTCAAAGTTAATGTGAGGTTGTGTCCGAAAAACAGTGTTTTTACTAGAGACAGACAAAAAGAAAATGAAAAATGAACCCGACAAAATCTGAAGGTTTTGAAATTATAGCCCAAAACCTTTTGGCAATAAAGCTTCCCCCAGTGTTAGAAATATACAACCGATCGATCAATATCAATCCAGTTCTTCCTTACACGAACGTCTATGTGGGTATAACATTTAAAAATGATGCAAGAAATAGTTTGGGTTATTATGTTAATACTAAGGATCATTGTTCTGATGACGGCACCAGAGTCAACGTAAATTCAATTCTATAGATTCTGGTCATGATAATGGTGACCTTAAATCTTTGTATTAACAGTATTTTAAGTCGATACTAACAATGATGATAGTTTTCGTTATGAAAAGATTTTAAGAAATATATGATTTTTATTCACTTCATTCAGATGTTCCACATTAGAATATTTAGTTCCTATTCTACAGCCAGTTTCCCATTTCAGTGCGGTCTGGGAGTTTTACCTTGTTGTAGTTCTTAGCCAGCTCCAGCATTTCTTTGACGATGGTCTCATTGAGCTTGCAGTGTTCACTGTAGTCCTGCAGGGTCAGGCCCTCCATCCAGCTCTTCTTATGCAGGTTCAACAGCATCTGAACATCAAAACATTTATGTTTCGTAAGGTCTACTTAAAACACCGAACGGACTCATTTTATGATGAGCACGCCCTCAAACCTTTTGCTCCAGCTCATTTTTCCTGTAATTGATGGTGATCGAGTAGTAATGTCTGTTAAGTCCATGAATCAGAGCCTGAAAACACAAAAAACACAAAGTTCAGTATGTGAACAGATGCAGATACATAGAGTCTAGGCGCTGGAAGAAAAATCCCACAGATTAGAATTAATGTTACACAACTTTATCGTCATTTGGTCTCATCTTGAAAGTAAGTCGAGGACTGAGTCACAATAACGAGGTTTCATATTATGCCCAGTGTATATTGTCTCAGGCTGTATGTTTATCTGACAATACGGACAGAAAAACTAGATTAAAGGTTGATCCTTTCTCTTCACTTATTGTGGCTGTGTCATTAACAAATGAGACACCAATTGAATCCCTTCCAAACCACAAGAGCCAAGAGATATAAAAAAATAATAATCACAAAACAAAAAACATAAATTAACTTGATGATGTCATGTTCAGTGTTTTACCTGGATTGAGGGCTTGTTCAAATGACCCAGATTGGATGTTGTTTGTCTTGGTTCGTGACCCAGCACCATCATGTTTGCATTGATCAGTCTGAAGGCATCAATAACAACCTGAAGAAGAAACGGTTAACACTTTAAAACAGCAAATTACTATTATTTCTGTTTCTCTTTGGATTCACAATTAGCAGTTAATTACATAATACATCTTGGATGCACCTCAAAACAGTTATCGGACACTTCTGGAGGAGCCTCATTGTTACCTTTCCTTTGACGCTCTGAATGGGATCAACCACCACAGCGACAGCTCGCTCTGACAGGGCCTCAAAACTCTGCTGCGTGTTGATGTCCACGCCAGACAACCAACATCCAAAACCAGGGTGACTGTGGTACCATCCCACCACCATCTCTGGTCTAATGAGCATTAAGGTTAAAGACAAAACGGGGTTAGAGAGCATATAAAAACATATTTTTTTTGGAATATTTTTGAATGCATTGCAGGTTATGTACGTTTAACTTTACCTGCCAGTCTGCTTCAGCATGTCCAACATCTTTGCCTGGAACACAGGGTCCACTGCTTCAACGCTCACACCCTGTCAAGTAGACATTCAAATTTGTAGCAATTAATTTCCTGTTTGTCAAATACATAGCATACATACAATGTCAGTCCCAAATACATATACATATATAAAAAAGATGAATAACTGAGCGTTATAAATTGCATAGATGTCAAAAATATGTATACTGTATTTTTAGTAAATAGTTGTGAAAAAATACATACGGTTCCTGACTGGGGCATGGCAAACACATCAATCACTCGCACTGTGTAGTCATCAACAAACTCTCCCAGCATCAATCCCATGACCTCCATAGGGACACCAGCACGGCCATGCTTTAACATCTAATGAAGAGCAAATAAATTAGTCATCGAAGCCTTAATTTATACACAAAAACAAATTCCACCATTCTCAAGGCTGCTATTGAAGATTGATAATAAAATTACCTTGAGCAGGGCCAGAGAGGAGATATACACCTGCTCAGCTGTGTCTACAGCTGGGGCATCTGTTGGGGGGCCCTGAAAAGTCAACAGATTTTTTTTTTTATACGTTAAGGCCTTTCAAATACTGCAGATGTTTTGAACATTTAATATAATCCTTAAATTTGGAACTTGTTTTTCAAATCTTGTCACATGCAACATGCAATTTTATTACTTGTCAAGATATTGCATGTTGCTGTTTCACTCCGAAGATCGAAGTTGGAATTTATGATATTGATAAGGATTAAAGACTGGATGGTGCAATCATGGATCCCAACAGTGATTTGGATAGAACAATGCCATTTACAAAAACAAATATATTTTCTTTGACTCTATATAATGACAATTTTTAAATATAGCCTAGAATACACATATTTTTAGATTAAATATTTATTTTTATTTTTTATCTTACCTGGCCAAGCCCTGGCATTCCACCTCCGAGCCTCAACAGCCGGTCCATATCTGGATTTATTCAGGACACAATAAATACATTATCAGAGGTACGTTTATTGATTTCACTCCTTTACCACAATATACACAAATAAACCATGTTAGAAAAAAGTCAGTACACATTTTCAAATTATAAATGGTGATCTCCAAGCTTCTTACATTCCAAATGAAATTACAGGGAAACTCAAAATTATTTTACACACGTAAGGATATTTGTAAAGCTTTACGCAATAATTTGTAAATATTGTTTCTCTAATGGGACAACTGAAAACGACCCCATTCCCCAGTTATTAAGGGCAATGACACAATCACACAGGTAAACATCTAAATGTTAGCGTTACACTTATTATATTTTCTTGTATAGTTTATGTGCATATAAATTATGCCCTGTTCAATTTGAATAAAGGTATAGCTTATGTATTTTGGTGTGGTATGAGCCAAAGAAATCCAGGGTAAAGCTCATGTTAGCAAACGAATCGCTAATTAGCTTCTGCCAGCTAAATTTAGTTTTGTCATGAAAACGCAACGTAATAAGCCGGATAGCCATGCATTTTAGAAATTCTAAATCGCAAATATTGTGCTTTACTCTATTACTATTATGACTATGCGTTTAGAGGCACTAATTGTTTGGTTTGTTGACTAGCAAGTAACACTGGTTAAATCGTTAGCCGAGTTAGCTTACTCATTCTCAGCCCCTGTCATCTCGCCGATGAAAAGAAGCAGCACCCTTTCAAAGCTAATTTAATTTTACAGATTTTTTGTCGAAAAGTACTGGCTATATTAAAGTTCGAAGACGACTTACCTGTTGACTATTCTTTCTGATGTTCACAAAAATATATTTGTGTTTTGTCCACTCACAGCAAGCAGCTACAATGAATCAGCCCGAATTGTCTTTTTTTTTAGAGAAACTACTTCCGTCGCACTGATGACGTATTTCCATGTCGCCCGACTGGCAACTCCCTATCCCAGACACAAGGGTGCGCCCTAACCATGTCATACTACAACTGCTAATACTACTACATCTGCTTTATCTGACTAGTATTTCTACTTGTCCGACTACGAACACTTATAAAACAACTATTTCTTCATCTACTGAAACTGCTAAGCAGCAGAAGTAGTGCTGCTACCACTACTTCTACCACTGCTGCTACTTCTATTACTACTGCGTCTGCTACTAATGCTCCTACTGCCACCTAATATGGCCACTGTAGCTGCTACTACTACTGCGACTACATTTAATACTTATTCTACCACTGCTGCTATTACTACTACAGCAAAACCCACTGTACTATCCTGCTCCTACAACTACTGAGACTACTACTATGACTACTGCAGATATTTCTACCACTGCTACTACTGCTACTACGACTACAACTAATACTTCTTCTACCACTGCTAATACTACTACTACCACTGCTTAGACTACTTGTGCTACAATGCTGCTACTACTTATACTACTACTACGACTACTACTACCACTACTACTATTTGTATTATACTGCTGCTACTACTGCGACTACAACAAACACTTCTTCTACCTCTGCTGATACTACTACTACTACTGCTGCTAAAACTACTTGTACTATACTGCTGCTACTACTACTGCGACTAGTACTAACTCTTCTTCTACCACTGCTAATGATACCAATACTACTACCGCTTAGACTACTTGTACTATACTTCTGCGATCACTATTGCGACTACTATTTTGACTAGTGCTAATATTTCTACGACTGCCGATACTACTACTACT
Organism: Lophius piscatorius; assembly: GCA_009660295.1. Taxonomy (NCBI): domain Eukaryota; kingdom Metazoa; phylum Chordata; class Actinopteri; order Lophiiformes; family Lophiidae; genus Lophius; species Lophius piscatorius. Next base: position 131,320 of record VRLP01001190.1, on the reverse strand, counting down.
ACTACGGCTGCCAAGACTACTTGTACTATACTGCAGCTAATACTTCAGCCACTAATACTATGACAACTGCCACTATTTCTACTACTGCTATTACTACTGCGACTAAAACAAATGCTTCTTCTATCACTGCTGCTAAAAGTAACTAATAAAAACTGTCCAAAAAGTCCCGTCTCCCAGTGTTAGATGAAGTAAAAAAAGATTATATCCCGATCACTTAAATATTTGATGTGTTCTTCTATTTCACATTCCCTAATTTGTGTTCCTAGTTTCACGATAATCCATTTTTATAATCTTACCGACAAACAAACAAACGCTGGCCAAAACATAAAATCCTTGGAAAAAGAAAAGAAATCTTATTCAGCTGATTGGATCAGCACAGAAGTAACTCTCATGTCAATTTTTGGATATGTAGCACATATATACCACTTAAAAAGACAAGCAGTTTTTATTTCAATTCTTTTTTCAATTCTGCTGAGTTATATAAAAGTCAGTGCATCATTTTATTTATTCGTAATAGATTAAAGTGTCAGATACTCATCTTCTTCTCACACTGCTTGAAAACACGATTTAGAAGGATTATATTGTATTTTATTGTAAAGTGTTATCTGTAAATAGCACATTTGCAATTATTTACGATTTTAGGAATATTGAATGAATTACTCCAGTTTTCATCGGTGTATAAATGGCTTTTTAAGGACTTATAAGTGGAATATTTTATCTCAGATTGATTATGAACGGCTATATATTTTTTAAATGAACTTGAAGTTTCATCCTTGCCTTTCAGCACTCAGCACTGTCATGATAATAAAAACATAACACTGAATTATTATACACCGTTTCTCCTTCGATAATGAAAAGAATGAAAGCAGCTGTGATGTTTGTGTGGGTTCTCATGTTTCAACATGGAAGCATTTCATTATTCCCAGGGGAGCCACAAACTGAGCAGAACCAATCATCGCCGGCCTTGTGAAAGAGCTTCTCTGCAGCACAAAAACAACCGTAGTGGAAAGAAGCAAAAAATATTCTTCAATTTAATCCAATTGTCTTGAAATGAGCAGAAAAGAGAAACTGCCGGTGGGGTAAGAAGATTTAGTTTGGCTAGAATTCTTATAACCACATAATAATAGAACCTTTAAATCCCTGTAATGAGCCTTAAAGTGAGACAAAAATGCTCAAATTCAATAATGACGGGTTTTTATTCAAACCTATGACATAGACTGCTGGACTCGAACCTGCGACCTGCCGATCTTCCACTCTACCTACTGAATACCAGCAACCCACCCACATTTGACTAATTACAAGCGACGGAAAGTAATTTATTATTTAAGAATCTATAAATTCATCCAAGAACAACAATGAGGAGAAAAACATTTAGAATAATAAGATACAGTTTCTAAAAAATAAAATCTCCTTATACTTAAAATAGGGTGGAAAAAAATCTCGTTCCTCTGCTGGGATATTATGCAAACCATTGTTCAGAAAAAATAATACACATTTTAATGAAAATACTCTTATTTTTCTGGTGTGAAACACGTTAGATGAGGTCGTTTTTCTTCTCAGAGAAAAACATAAGATACATTTCCTAGAAAAAAAGCCTTTTTTTTCTCTTTTCATTTCTTGAAAATCTTTTTTTTACAGTGTGTTTACTTTCTCATGATCTGACAAAATAACTTCTGCAATCTCACCTGGCCGTGTTTCTGCTCAGCCTGGCCAACCAGTCGCTCAGCTGGCATGCAGAGGTCATCGAAGGGGAATTAAAATTCCCTAATACCTCAGCGGACGAGGAAGCAGCAGATAAAAACCCACATTCCTGTCTCCCTCCTGTTTTGCACCCTCAGAACGTGATTTAACATTCTGAACATTCTTAGCCTCAACGGGCCTCCTTACGATCTTATGATGGAGTGAAAAGAGTTAACTTTAATGAGATATATATTATTAATGTTGTCTCTAAATCCGTCTGCTGCACTGTTTCTGTTCCATCTCTGGAATGATGCTGATACCGATCGAATGCGGTCATCTACAAAGACACTCAAGCAGTTGAAGAATCGGAAGTAAGCAATAATATTGTCAGGCTCAGAACAATAGAGGGGAACAAAAACTGTCATTATTTCTCCTTCAGAGTGGATCGGGCTTATTGTTTGCTGAATCATTGTTGCTGACAGAGTTATCTCATTGAATTCAGCTCTGCTTCTGATTGGTTGACAGCTTCCCAGTGGTCCAATGTGAAATCCATTCATTTTGTGGCTCTAAACAGGGAGATGTCATTTTTTAAAGCTCTTTGATAAATTACCCAGATAAACAATGGGCTGATGGGTAAATGAGGAGAAGGCCGAGGATTGACCGACCTATTTTATCAGCAGAGAGCTGATAGAGGTTTTCAAAGCAGGTGAGACGCAGTCTTCTCCAGAATTCTTTTTTAAAAATGAGTTCAATGAGACCCAAAAATTTGTATTTATTGTCTATACCAAATATATTTAAAGCAAATTATTCACAAAAATCTATTAAAACAAAATACAAAAATTACATTCTTAACAAAAAAAGAATATTTTTCTCTAAATCATTTGCACCACAATTATTGGCAAACATATTTCCAGTCCTGTTTATATTTTAAGGTTCACTTGTTTTAGGAGGAACTTTGGAGTTGTGAACAATGACTTCCTGTTTCACTGGGGTATAAATATGAGGTGACACAGGCTTAATTCTCAATGACGTTCTTCACAATGGGCAAGTTCATAGAACACAGCAATGATGAGCAGAGAAAAGGCGTAGAGATGCACAAATCTGGCAATGAAGACAAGAAAATCTCTCAACTGTTCAGAATGTCCGTTTCAACAGTTTAATCAACACATAAAAAGTATAAAAAGACTGGAGATGTTATAAATCAGCCAGGAAGAGGACTTTTCTGCACACCCCAAACACTGTCAACATCTATTTTGGTTTGACTGGCGAAAGACTCTCCAAGGATTACAGTTAGAGAGTCGCACCATCAGATGGCGCCGACACCAACACCAGCTGTTTGGGAGGTTAGCAAGAAAAAAGCTGTCATCAACACATGAGCTAAAGCTCTTAGAGTTTGCACACCAGTTGGACATTCAGTGGAACAAGGTCAGAGGTCAGTTGAGCCCAGAGTAGAGCTTTTTGTCGACAAACGACATGGGTAGGTGTGGCGTGGCAAGAAAAGAAGCCACAGAGAAAAGCTCATCATACCCAGTGTGAAGAGTTGTGGTGGATCTCTGATGCTGTGAAGCCGTTTTTCTTCCAAATGCCCTGGATATCTTGTCAAAACACATGGTTCCATGGACTCAATCTCATACTTGCAAATATTGGATGAAAATCGAAAAGCCTCTATCAGGACACTTGAAGTGGGCCGTGGTTGGACCTTCCAGCAGGACAATGATCTGAAGCTCAGCTCAAAATCAACCCAAGAATGGTTCAGCATTTACAAAATAAAGGTTCTGCCATGGCCATGCCAGTCACCTGACCTAAACCCAAGAGAACATCTGTGGGGTGTGCTGCAGAGGAGAGTCCACAAACATGGACCTCAGAACCTGAAGGAGTTGGAGAGTTTCTGTATGTAGGAATGGTCTCAGATCTTCTCCATGTGTTCTCAGACCTCATCACACACCACAGGAGGAGACTCAAAAAAGTGAAATGTACTAATTATACCAATAATTGTGGCACACACGTTATAAAGAAAAGATTACAGTTTAGAGAGTTTTTTTTTCATATCTGAGTTGAAGGTTATATTTTTGTCAACAATCTGAATTAAAGATCATGGGTATAGACAATAAATACTTTTTGTGCATCTCATTTTACCCATTTTTAGGAGATTGTCAATAATTCTGGAGGGCACTGTATTTAGCTTGTTGAGAAATTAACTTGGACTCAAATATAAAGTCTCAACTCTCATGAAATGAAACAAGCAGTTTACAAAATAATGTAAAGTGCATTATAAATTAAATGTATTATTATTATTATTATTATTATTATTAATGAAGGTTACTGTACCCAAAAGCAAAAATTAAATATCGGGAAAATATCACTACACAGACCGGTAAATCTGACTATTGAGACGGGAATGATTGGAGTTTGCAAAGAACGACAGAAGCAGCTTGTAATGCGGCACCAACATGAAACCTTAATCCTACCAGCAGGGGAAATTAAGGAGGAGAAATTTGATACTTTAAGAGCTCCCCTGCAACCTGATGGGATTTGGATTTAGCTAGGCTTTATAAATCTCCAAAAGGATCTGCAGCAGGACGACTGGTAAACAGAACTCTGTGCCTATAGAGCGTCCATATGCAAATATGAAATCAGTGTAAGTTAAGCAAAGGTTTACTGTTAAATCCAAGAAGATGAGCCGACATAGATTATCTCTACCTATCTCTCCGTTCTGGTGTCTGAATACACATGAAAAAGTTTGTAGGTTGTTATGATCCAGATGATGCTCAGTATGTTTGTCTGTTTGTTTGTGAGCAGGATTACCGAAAAACTACAGCACGGATTTGCTTGAAATTGTTTTCCAGAGGTAAATTTTGGCATATGCTAGAGGTGACGTTGCGTGCTTCACAGCTTTTTGAGACGAAATAAAATAAAAGAATAAGCCGTTCGGTGTATAGTAACATCCCAAAGCGACTATTGCTGCCTTTGATCCTTTGATCTTTCTTTGTGGTAGAGACTGGGGTTCAGTTTCAGCAGTTTCTTTATTTCATTGATGTTCCTATGGGCGTGGAGCTAGGGGCTCAGTGGGCTGAACAGAGATGCTGAAGTGGCAGTGGGAGAAGATTATTTGAAAGCTACTCAGAGAGTAGATCTAGAGGCCTACAATAACTCAAACACTAATGGAGAAATTTGAATCTTTCCTTAACCTTGGGTTTGCTCTCTCTCTCTCTTTCTCTCTCTCTCTCTCTCTCTCTCTCTCTCTCTCTCTCTCTCACTGAGTGCTTTCTAGCTCTTCCTGTCTTGGTTTGTTTTTTATGTCACACATTTAAATGTATATTTTATAGCACCTCTCATTCACTTTACCGGGGAAATGTACTTTGAATAGCTTTATTTAAGTATAATGTATTTGGATTTGATATATTATGTATTTGGATTTGATAACAGGAAATAAATACTTTTCCTGTTATGCATGCATGCTCCACAATTAAAGAATATTTAGAAAAGTCACACTCCTCAGTGAACTGTCTGCCTTGCCTGTAAAAACTAAAAATATTATGACGTATATTTGTCTATTTTTCTCAAAATACCGCTGATGCGAGACAAAGTCACTGAACAACTAACATTTCAGGGAGAAATAAAAACTTGTTTTTAGAGAATGCATGTCGAATATCTCAAATGCTCAACTTGAGTATTTCCAGCTAACATAAAGACACATTAATCTTAAACTGTTTAAATATCACTTTCTAATCTTATTTCATGTACGTGATGGTCTCAGATTTAGAAGAGTGTCACTATGACCAATACTTAGAATGAGAATAAAGATTTTTGAATTTTTACTTGTTCTGTTAGCATTGGATTATTTTTCCTTACTACAAGCTAAAAACAATGTGTATTCATTATTTCTTCACTTATTTTTGAAGGGGGATTTTTCCGGTGTTCCTTCTGTAAAGTTAAATCAAAATTGAAAATCTGAAATAAAGAATCTGAAATAAAGATCAAATTGTGTGGAGACTGAGGAGAGGGTCGGAAATGTTTCAGTATCGTCTTTCTGCGTAGAAACGTGCTGATTCAAATCTCTGATACAAGACTGACAGACACAAGGTCCTTTGTCGGACTAGTTCACGTACATCCATTCATAAGTACAAGTATTCATTCATAAGTATGTAATTCAATAACTATGTGTCCAAAATTAAAAATGTAAAACTGTCAATGAAAATCTCACATAAAACGCTGAGATTCTGAAATGTGTTTTCTTGTAATAGATATCTCCTGATATGAATCGCAAAATATTTCCTTTAGTCTGTGTTTTATTACCGTTTTTGTGAGGTCATTTCATGAGAGCATGTTGTCAGTTTTTCAACACATAGAAATAAGTATAAAAAAAGTACTCAGAGAGAGCAAAACCTCTGCCAAAGCCCAACAGTACCCTGGGATATGGAAAAATTCAAACATCTTCCTTTCATTCCTTCGATGTAGTGACGTCACAATGTGGCTATTGTTGCCGTTTATCCTTTGATTCCTTTGATATTTCTTTGGGGTGCAGCTCGGGGCTCAGTTTCAAGACTTTTTTTGATTCCTTTGATGTTCCTTTGCGGTTGGAGCTAGGGGCTCAGTGGATTGAACTGAGACACTGAAGTGGAAATTGCAGGAGACAAGTGGCTACAGAGTATTTGAGAGATACTCAGAGAGTTTGTTCAAGTTGTCGGTAGATTCAGAGGCTGGCAATAACTCAGGCATTAATGGAGAAACATGCATACATGTTTCGTAAACCTACGGTACTTTCGTGCCTTGGTGGAGGTTTGCCCTCTTCATCTTTTATTTTAAATGCTGTGACACGCGTAACGTCACCAAAATATAATCATTCTCTAAGATATGAAGAACCAACGTCTGGGTAATATTGAAAGAAAATCCGTTTTTGTTTTTTTCCCCATAATCCCTCTAACAAACAAACAAACTTACAAACAAACAGAAAAACACGCAGGAGTGAAAACAGAACCTCTTCGGCGGAGATAATAAAAACCATTTGTTGATGGTAGATTTTGAAAATATATTTGCATTTAAGCTCTAAAGTACACAATACTACAATACACTACAACTACAAACATCAACTACAACTAAGCTGGTACTACAATCTTCAATATGGATATCCGTTGTTTTCATAATTGTTAATAATTTGTCTTTTTTCCTCCATAAGTTCTCTTTCCGGTTTCATAATTCAACTATAAATCTATTCCTTTCATAATGCTGTTGATGATTTGTATATCTGTGGAATCGGAAAACAAGAAATAAAACTCTGGAATATTACAAACTTTGGTTATTTGCTATAATTTTGGATTAGAAATGCGCACACAGAAATATTACACAGTGCTGTTTGATTGTCAGCTCAGCAGAGCTTTGTGCTCTCTATCTGTGAAATGTAACATAAAAATGAATATTAATGACAGGCAAAGAATAATGTATTATAATTACTCTTGTCTTTGTTGTTGTTACTATTATTGCAGTGGATTAAAACTGTCATTATTCGTAAATTTGAAAATCCCCTCTAAAAAAAACAAGCATTGAGAAGACACGACCTCCTCTTCCTCACAGATTGATGCAGCCCAGACTATGAAGAGTATAACCGAGTCAAAGACCCCCCAAAACACACTCAGGCAGGATAAGTAAACAGCTGTTTTGTGATGCCTTGTCATTGATTGTGTTGAAGGGTGACCCCGGTGTAATGAGGGAGGAAGATCTTTGAGCTGGGTGGGGCGGCTAAAAGGTTTTGTCTATTTAAGGGCATGCTTGATGAACCTAAAGGGTCTCACAGGTCAAAAACCAGGAGAGCAAGAACGGGCGGAGGAAGTCATCACTGAAAAACTGGTACCACTCGTCAAGTATTTATAAATTGCTTGTGCGTAGTTAACTAATTAAGCTGTGAACACTTTACAAATCCTTATTCAGCTGCTATAACTCTAGACATATTAAGGGTATCAGAGACCTGATGCCGCCAAATAGTGAGCACACTTAATCTGTACTGCTGAACTTATATTGCCAAATAGTGACCCACATTGATAAATGAATAACTACGTTATGGGCTGTTTTTTAAACAATAACTAATGACTTAATGACTTAAAAAGTGCGTACAACCTAAATTATGACCTAATTATAAAGCATTTAGAAATCCTTTATAAAGGTAGTCTTTAAAGGGATAAGGAAAAAGTAATTAGGACCTCTTGTAATAACTGTATGACTATTTTTTTCCTTTTTTTTTTATCTTTAAGGGTTAAATTTGTGGTTTGTCTCCATGTCCACATTCTTGTTGAAAAAATACATTCTGTTATATTCATCTTCGTGAAAGTACGTTTGGAATGCCGATTGTTCTGCTCAGACTCTCCTCGCCGGTGACACTGGGTTCATCACTGGTTCTGCTAGCTGGGCCACTGACTGGGGCGCAGACACAGAGGAAGACGAGGATGTTACTTTTTCTTTTTCTTTTATTGTAAATTACAAAATGAATATATCAACATATTCAATCTGCATCCAATAAGAATAAACGATTCTAAGACGTTGGGTACATGTGCGTAAACATCGAGCAGCCACAACATCACAACCATTATAAACACAACAAATACGTCCCCGTTTAATTCGGTTTATTTCAGTAGATTTAAATGAGTTCACATAAATGATGATATACACAAGATAGATCTCGATTCATACGCACCAAATTTGGACAGAATCGGGCCAATGGTTAAGAAATTCTGTAGGATCATAAGTATTTTCATAAAAAAGCTCCCCCTAGTGAGTAAAATATGAACTAGTAGACTAAAACACAAGGTATAATAAATAGAACTCTTTAAGTTGATCCAGGTGCATCTCCTCTGGTGTCAGGCATTTACGACTTACTTATCCCAAAAAAAAAAATCTAATTCTTCCTTTCATGAAGGTATATGGAAGTAAAAAACTTGGAAAATGATCCATGAAGTAGTTTTTAAGTTATGTCCAGGAAAAAGATCTTCTTAGTAAGTAAAGTATGAACTATTTGAGTACAATATGATATTTATGGAGGATAAATCTCCTCGAGTCCATTCACATGCGAAATCTGGACTAAATTTGACCAATAGTCTCCCCCTAGTGTTGGAAAATATACGACCAACCTTTCCCGACGTCAATCCAGTTCTTCCTCGCACTAAGGGCTAGGTGGGTATAACATTTTTAAAATGATCCAAGTGATCTTTATCCCATTATCACGTTAAACATTATAATAATGTGTGTTCTTTACTATCATATATACAGTTATTGTTGCATAATAACTGTATGTTAATAAAAATACAACATTTAGACTGCATGGGATCAAATCATCGACTTTCTAATTTGGAGACGGCCGCTCTTACCCCCCCCAACATTAGCCCTTTTTACAAAACCAGTCCAATGGTGTACTTGTGCAGCCCAACAACTAACTGGTGGTGAACGCCGCAACATCACCACCACCGAAGAAGACCGCACGTCCACGTAGATGTTAATAACATCACCAAGAAGTCGGGGACGTTCTGGAATATTCATCGCGTGTTAAGGCTATAACTCAAAAACTATTTCATCGATCATTTTCAAAATTCATATCCACATAGACCTTGGTTGATTTTTAGGAAAGTTCACTTGCATATTTCCTCCACTAGGGGAAGCTTTATCCCCAAAAGCTCTTCGGCCAAAAGCTGTTTTAAAAACATATCTTCCTAACCATGGTCTTTTCTTAGTTCAAGTCGGACGTATATAGATCTAGACAGGAGCTCTATCTTTTATTTATCGTATTATAATCTAAAAGTTCAGATTTGATATACTGGGGGGAGCTTTCTCATGAAAAACAACAACTTGCTAACTGTTGGTTCTATTTAGTTCAAATGTACCTCATATGAACCGCCTAAAGGAGATCTAACTTGTATTTGTCATATTTCACTCACTGTGGGTGGGTTGGTGTGTGTGTGTGTGTGTTTGTGTGTGTGTGGGGGGGGGGCTAAAAACTTTTTGGTGGTTACTTTAACAATGGGGCCTGTGTGCGATTGTTTCACTACAATAATTCATATTTTATTCATTAGGGGGAGGTTTTTGTGGAAAACACAGTTTCTCTTCCACAACTCCCCGACATTAAATCCAAATGTGTCTAAATTTAGCTCGTATTACTTGACACGAAGAAATTTGTCTTGTTTAATTACTTGGCTCATAAAAACTGGTCAACAGTATTTATCTTCAGTAATGAGTTACTGTGGCATCTAATCTCAGAGTGTGCTGCTAACTTTATAGAAAGTTAGGTTGATTCAATATGAACAGTTTGGGATTATTGATAGGTCACATTTGAATTTGAGGAGTTTAAACAAGGGGATGCTTGTACAATGCAGGCGATTGGGGGCTTTTAAGGGGATATACCCATGCTGCTGGGAACGACAGCGTGTACGCCTGGCTTTTAATTATCTAGTTTCTTTTTTACCATTCAATTTTCAGATAACAATATAATAAAGAGAATAGTTTTTTATTTTTATTTTCACAGATTCTCTTTCTTGCTTATGACATCCCCCCCCCACTCTCTCTCTCTCTCTCTCTGAGTGTGTGTGTGTGTGTGTGTGACCTCCAGCCCAGGCCAGCTCTCTGCTTATATTTCATTACATCCTGATTCTCTGACATGCAGTGTGCTGGATGGGGGGAAGGGAAGGAAAAGGAAGAGGGTGTGTGTGTGTGTGTGTGTGTGTGTGAGTGGGGAGGTGGGGGTGAAGAATGCTTGGTATGTGCGGACGACGACAACATGAAAGGCGACGACTGTTCAGTCCGACTGACTGAAATCAAACATAAAAGCGTTTTAGTAACACATTATAAAATGATCCGCGCGCCACAGACGTCTGCACGCGCGTTTGTGGCAAAAATCAACCGCCAGCGCGCCTCATTATGAGAGAGGCGCGCGGTTTATGTGATGTCAAACACCCTGCAGGGGCGGAGATGGTTCGGTCTGTAGTAGGTGGGACCGAGCGGTCTGCAGCAGGACGCCGTAGATCAATGAAGCGGACCGGAGGGTTGGTGCGCCTCTGACTCCATAGATGTGTCAGTCTACCTATGCAGGTCCAGAACCTCATCACTGAGAAGAAGCCCCATCACTATGCGGATGCATTAAACCCACTGGCTATCTGATTCCGCCTGGATTCCGTCTCGTGGCTCGTCGTTGCTATTCTATTTGTGGGAGATAAAAAAAAATAAAAAATCCATCCGTAACCTCCAGGATGATCTTTGCAAACACGGGCAACCCCCTGAAAACAGCCAATCGCAAGCAGGTAGGCCAAAAACACATTCCTGGAATGATTTCTGCCGACTTTCTGCTTAGAGTTAAGGCAGCACAGTTGGGATAATAGCCGCTTCGGATGACATTGGGAAGCCCTTTCTGCCTCCCATTTGGAGAATATGCATCGAATTCCTCATCTGTTCAACAGGAAAATGATTTACAATCTCAAAAAAAAAAGAGAGAGAATGGAGCCATCAGTCTTTGTTGATTCATTAAACACGAATCTGATCCACTGATGGGATAAATCCAGCTGCTGAGCTGATCTAGATCTCTGTTAGCAGACTTTAATCATTGTGTCCATTTAACCTTGGTTTCTCACTCAGCCGCCCACTCTGTTCAATATGCATGGCGGTTATTGTTGTCCATTTTATAGATTAATGTATTCTGGGTGAACACACACACACACACACACACACACAGACCCACAGAGGGGGAGAGAGGAAGGAAGAGGGAGAGGGAGTAGTGTAATGTATGTTAGAGTGCTGGAGTGAACTGTGCCGCCTGCATTTTTCATTCTGACCTCTCAGGTGAACAGGAAGGTAATTGAAGGCCGAGCCCCTGTGCTTTCCCATCACACCTCCCGATATAGAGGAAAGATGGGAATAGAAAATCAGGCGCAGAGGTGAGAGGCAGCTGTTATTATACCCTCACAATAATGGAAATGTGAGACCAAGAAGCGGATTGAGGGCTCGCTTCCAGCCTGTAAGATCACAAATGTCCAACTTTTCAAATTTAAACCGTAATATTTATTCATCGGGAGGTCCTGCGTCGGCTGTATTGCATCATTGAGGCTCTGAACGAGTCATATAGGAATCCCAGCAGGGAGGCTGTGAATGAGTTCTGAGTGTGGGTGTAACGCCGGTTTGCTCTGCTCGCAAGGCTTTCTGATGTCAAATGATCAACTCTAATTGAGCAGGCCAGTCTCAGAGGCCTTTTGAGTACCCAGCAAAGAAAATGTAATGCCTCTGGCATAGTTGGAAGACCGATAACAGATGTTCCTGCAACAAGCATCGATTCCTCATCTATAAAAGAACAATAGCTGCTCTGGACATTTAGGCATTAGGAGGGGAGAGTATCTCAGCCATTCTTCCTGTTGGCATGGCTTTAGTAGTATCCATGGCTCTGGCTCCTGGAGAGGATTGTCCTTTGGTTATGGACAGATGGTATGATTCCTCCATGCTTTTTTTCTTTGATCTGATCTTGGAGGGTTCTGGAAGGCCGGGAGCTATTTCGATGAATGACTAAAGGGAAGGAAATGCGTTGTAGGGCAGAGCCGCACGGTGTGCTCAGACTTACTAGGAAAACTGGAGGTTTCTGATAAACACTACAGCAGGATGGAAAACAGACTTAATCAGTTTGTTATTCTTAAAAAACTCAAACCCATGAGATAAATCTAATATTCTGGTCTACATTTGTGGACAGAATCACTTCTTTTTTTTTACAACAAGCTCCATGGTTGAACCTTCTACTGAGACACAGTCACTGTGGTGAACGAGCTATTCAAATCCTGTACTTAAGTAAAAACAGAAATACGACGATACATAATACGACCCAGTGGCATAATTTATATGCCAAAGAGTAAGGGGCCGAGGATGGAGCCCTGGTGAACACCACAGTCCAAAGGCATTATCTGATGTCAGGTACATTGTGCACTTTGTTAGAACTTAGTAATATCTTTCATGACTTCACATACAGTAGGATACATTTAAAAGATACAAACACAAGGATGTCACCAGACCTTTAAACCCTCATATGTTAAAAATGTTCACAAAACAAAAGTGAGAATTGTACAAGTTACTCATACTCTGCTTGAGTACACAAGGATGACATCAGACCTTTAAAACCCCGTAATGTCCTGCTCAGCTGTTAGGGCAAGCCCATTTTATTGTATGTTAAACTGTAAGGGACCAAGGATGGAGCCTTGAGGGATACCACATATCCAACAGGCCACCAAGGAATAGGCAATGAACTATGGCTGTAGAAAATGTCCTATTCGATAAGTTGGACTTTGTTTTTGGCATACAAAAGCATCTGAGGACCTACTTAACAGAAAAATATAACTCAATTCAACCAAAAGAAGTCTAATAAGGGTCAAATAGTTTTCCGAAAACAAGCTTCACCTGGAAGTTGAGTTAATCTTACTAATTCTGGTGAAATAAACAGTCTTCAGATGGCAGGAAAGCTCCACTCAAACTGTTATATTGTTTCAAATATATGATATTTTTTATGTGTTTATTTCATTTTGATTATTAGTCAGTGTGTAGCTGATGAAGACCACTGGGTAGCTTATCAGCAAAGTGCATTGTCATGCTATATAAGCTCACCACGACTGTTTCATGTACAATCTTAATCTGTTACCTGTTTTCACGTGTTATTTAGCGTAAAGCACAGTCCTGACTTTTCCATTTAGCTTGTTTTTGAAGTTTGTGCTGTTCCCTTTTCTGTCTGTTTCTGTGTTACAAAGAAGGACATGTTACACCAAAGTCGAATTCCTTTTATGTGTTTGCATACTTGAATAAACAGAAAAAAACCTGCTTTTCCAGTGTAGTGCAGTAAAAGCGACAATAATTCCCTTTGAAAGCATGCAGAGTAGAATAAAATGTAAATACTCAAGTAGAGCACAGTTACTTCAGATTTCTACCCAAGTACAGTCATTCAGTACAGGGTGCGTGGCACCATGGAAAATCGAGGGCTGCCAAGCTGTGTTTGACTACTTTGTGGTTCATTAGTGATAATCATCTTAAGAAGATCACACAAGTGATTTCCTTTTTTTTTTAATGTAGCATGCTTATGAAATGATAAAGTCAGATTGTGCCTTCTTTGTGTTTCCTGCATTTTTGGTTTCACACAGACAAGATGCTCTTGTGATCTGGGTTGACCTGGGTCTAAATTAGATTAACTGGCTCCCTTACACTCGTCCTAACAGTGGGCTTCCTGTGCGCAGTCCTACCCCATGACTCCGTCCAGTCCCAGCAGCAGCAACAGCAGCAGCACAGGCCTGGAGCAGCTCAGCAAAACCAACCTGTACATCCGCGGGCTGCCTCCTGCCACCACTGACCTGGATCTGGTCAAACTCTGTCACCAGTGAGTACACACGCATTCACATCTGGAACATGGCAGCGCTACTTATGTGTGAGTGAACACCGCTGATTTGACGACGGTCTCTCCCACACCACAGATATATATAATTTAAAAAAATAGTCCGTAAAACCTGCTGTGAACATTTTATTTCCACTAGTGAATCCGACTATTTAGTATGGGTTGATTAATTCCTAATTTTAAGGGACTTTCATTCCAGGCCGAAGTGAAGTTTGGTCATGAGAAACTGATCGTCTTGTCGGTACAACAAAGTAATTATGTTTAAATGATATACTTAATATACATTATTACTATATGATGCTACAACAGGGAGCTGTTTAGATTTTTATATCCCTGAAAAGTCGGGGATATATTTAGCCCCATAAGCGTGAGGAAAAACCCACTGATTTTGGGAACAGGCAGTTGCATATTTCTGCCACTAGAGGGAGATTTGTTTCAAAAAGTTTTCTTGTCATACTTTCTCAACTGTTAGCCCGATTTAGTCCAATTGTGGTGCATATGAATCGACTTGAGGGTAACTATCTACTATTTATCATATAATAGTTCAAATTTACTTCTTTTTTTTTGAGCGAAAAAAAGTCTTTCGGACATAAATTCCCATTTTACTTGAGTGGTTCTATCATCAGGGGGATTGCAGTGTACAACCCAGGGAATTCGGGGCTTTTCGGGGAAATACCTTTGATGTGGGGGTCGATAACTTTGTTTAGCTTTTCCGTCCAAAGGGAAAACTATGTGCATAAAGCTACTTACAGCTGACTCCTGTAAACTCTACTGGTAAAAAGGAGGACACTCAACAGAGTTGAGTGTTAATTACATTTAACACTAACCAAAATGCCAACAGAACGGATGGGAAATCCAAATTGACCCTTTCAGGGTGCCTTCTGTTGAAGTAAATGAACAAAATGTCACGGAGCTGTTTGATTCTGGAGAAAAAGGTCTGAAAAAGGAGGAGGAGCTTTACCTCCCTATTGCTTTTGGCAATACATTTTCGAAGCCATGTCCCGATTTTGTCTAAATTTAGTGCATATGAATGGACTTGGAGAGATTTATCTTGTTTATATCACATTTTACCCATATCTTACTCTTATAATAACATAACGTTTAATTGGAGGAGTTCGACTGCTTGCGAAACGCAAGGGAATTGGGGGCTTTTTTGGGTTCACCCTTGCTGTCGGAGACAACAGCCTGGCTCTAATTACTCAGTTATAACAGGCTGGTAACACGCCATGCTAGCAGATTCCCATTGTTTCCTGTGTTTGTGCTAAGCTACGCTAACCAGCTTCATATTCGCCTCAAAGATATCAAGGTTTTATACATTTTCTCATCTTATTGGAAGAAGGCTCTTCTTTGAGCCTCTAAAACTTCACTTCAATCAATGAAAAATAAATAGAATGAGTTGTTTCACTGTTTTTGTGTTTCAGTCTAATTTTACGAGCTATTCTCCATGTAGAGGTAGCCAAAAACATCATATTGCTTCACTAGAACATCTCATTTGTAAATCATGCGGGCTTTAATACTGGCAAAAATGCATTTCACCTTTTAATTTTTTTGTCCGTTTAACTCTGATCCACAATATTCAAAATTTTCCCATTTGAATCAATCATCTCACAAAAATACTCACTGTAGTTTTAGTGCAAACACAGGGACACTGGTCAAACCATGCACAGCGGCACGTAGCCTAAAATGCTCCCACTCATACCTCTATAACTCTATAAACAGACACTCAGATGGAAAAGCTTCGCTGTGGAATGTGAAGTGGACTGTAAAAACGGGGAAGGCCTCAGTGAGAAAAGCAGAATCATGTAAAGCCGGGACCATGTTTGATACCCTAGGCTTCGGTCCGAGAGGGTGGTGTGGCGGATGCTGTAATTAGTGGAGTTTTGTGTTCTCTCTCTCTCCCTCTGACTCACCCACACATGGAGAGAGGCATTCAACCATCTAACCAGCAGCCGCAGCTGTTTGCTTGTGTTTTGCCCTTGTTTCCAGTGGTGTGAGTTGCTTTAACATGGTCGGAATGGTGACGCGAGCTCGCCATCCAGTCTGTAAGATACGTGTCCTCATCCAGTTTATGACCCAGTTTAATTAATTATAATCCGAAAAGTAGGGGAAAGGTCGTCATAACTGCAACAAACCCTTTTCGCTCATGCGATAACTCAAAAACAATGTCATGGATCATTTTCAAATTTTATACCTGTATCGATTTAGGGTAAGGTACAGTTGCTTATTCCTACCACTAGGGGCAGCCTCATATCAAACAACACCGTTTTCGGGCCGTCACGTCTGCTCTGTTGGTTTGATTTAGTCTAAATTTGGTGCATATTAATCATCTTGAGAAGATCTAACCTATATTAGTCATATTTTACTATAATTGCTCATGTTTTGCTCATTAAGGGGAGCCGTTTTGAAAAAAACTGTTACTTCCCGCCAATATATCTGATTATGTCCATCTTGGCTTATATGAATCTACGCAAGGAGACCTATCTTGTATTTATATTAAACTTATCATCCATAACTTTCCATAATAACTATAATTGAGCTCATGTGAATCGACAAAGGGAAATATATCTTCATTATTGAATTCTCTGGAATGGAACCAAAGAAATTTGAGTTCTTTACGTTTTTTCCAAAGTTATTTGACACTAATCTGCATATTGATTTCTGACAGGTATGGCAAGATTCAGTCAGCAAAGGCAATCCTGGACAAGACAACCAACAAATGTAAAGGTCAGTGAGAGACCTCAGGTCTGTGTGATTAAATATGAAACATGAAAACTTAAAAGCACGCATCAGATCTTCTGCCGCTCATGTTTTATGTTTGAACATTAAAGTAAGTTTAAGACAGAATATCATGTTTTCATTCATTCCCATGCCTTCAAGCAGCTTCTAGTTTCCATTCATTTTCAAAGTTCATGAAATTGACACCGTTTAATTAATTATATCTCCGAAAAGAAGGGAAAAAGTCATCGCCACTGCAACAAATCCTTCTTGTTAAAGCGATAACTCAAAAACTCTGTCATGGATTATTTTGGATACCTGCTGGAGTTTGGCAGTCCGTCACCAGGAACATGAATATTGAATGTGTCTGCTTTTATTTTTATCCAGATCGTTTTATTGTTACATGACATCGACCTTTAACAGAGTAGATTGATTTGCAAAGCCTCCTCTGCATTGAGATGCAATAACAACTATCATTTAGACAAAAGAAGTCTCCGCCCACAAACTGTAAAAAGGGAAGACGTGCAATTAAAATAAGTATTTTCAACTTAAAATATTATTTATTAATTATTATTATTATTAGGGGTGACGTTTGACATTAAGTAGTTTATTATGTCTTAAAGTGTTTGCAATGTTAGGAAGATTTTTTAAGGTTTGGATCAGCTAGTAGTTTATCTTTTTTTTTTCCAGTATCTATGCTAAGCTAAACTATGCTAAGTGGGGTTTGACTCCAGCTATACACACGTGTGAGTGACTTGAATGCTCCCGTCTAACATTAATGGCAATTATCAAAGTAAAAATGCAAATTTAAAATATTTCAATAATCACACTGGGAGGAATCTGATATTCAAATTGTTTGCTGGACTATAAATAACAAATGGAACTATTGGGAACCACTTGAATAGAAATTCTAATATATTGATCTAGAGAAAATGGGGTATGTTGTGTGCATTATTTTCATGACTTCTGTCCTAACAATGTTTTGTAATTACACCAAATAAATACTGTGTTGTCATTTACACATATATTATATTATATTATATTATATAATATTGTATTATAATATATCATATATTTCAGGTAACTAGTCATATTCAGCATCTTTTAAGCTACTAAATGAAAAGAAAACATATTCAATCTATTATGTTTTATTTGCTTGGGCCTCAACATTTGATTTTTGAGTGCGTGTTAGAGGATATCAGTACTATCTATACATAGATAACACAAAACATTCACGTTATTAACGAGTGTCTATGTGAACACTGTGAATACAGGTTACGGCTTTGTGGACTTTGACAGCCCGGCTGCCGCTTTGAAGGCAGTGCATGCTCTGAAAACCAGCGGCATACAGGCGCAGATGGCCAAGGTGAGTCTGGTGCAGCCCTGTGTGTGTGTGTGTGTGAGTGTGTATGTGTGTACGTGTGCATATTTGTCTTTCTTGTGAATATCTGTGTGTGTTTGCGTTCCTCTAATGTTTGCAATGTGTGTTGGTGAATGACATTAGACTGGTCACATGACCTCAGCTGACAAGCTGTTCTTCCCGTGACCTCATTTAATTTCACTGTGGAAACCAGATGTCATGTCTGCGTCGGCCAAAGAACCTGTCAGTCAGTCAGTGTGACACGACACGCAGAGGACCATCATCCCTCACACCATCCTGCTTATCTCATACTGGTGTTGATGGCACAGATTTTTCACCCGTATAACACTACGTCGCCGGTTATTATTCATGCATACTGATGTGGGCATGTCTGCAGCAAAAACAAAAACGCCGCTGCTAAGAGCTACGCCTCGTCCTCTGTGACTAATTCGAAGTAAAGCACACCAGGTTCGGATTTCAAACACATCTGTGATTTGTCTTGTTGTGGGAAGCAGAAATTTCCTCGGCCGCCGCATTTCTTTCCGTTCCTTCGCCGTTCTCAAGCCCAGCATATTTTTGCTGAGCTGAAAGTCCATCGATGAAGGCTTGCTCTCTGGAGGCCTGCATGCAGCGGCTCTGTTTGGAACAAACACGGCAGAAAACAGTTGTGTGTTGCGGTAGCTAGGCTACGCTGCTCTCCTGCTGTTTCTAGGGAAGACCTGGGAGGCACTGAGCTGCCGCCGCCGCTGC
This sequence comes from Lophius piscatorius, assembly GCA_009660295.1. Classification (NCBI taxonomy): domain Eukaryota; kingdom Metazoa; phylum Chordata; class Actinopteri; order Lophiiformes; family Lophiidae; genus Lophius; species Lophius piscatorius. Next base: position 112,433 of record VRLP01001190.1, on the reverse strand, counting down.
TGCTGCTACAGATGCAGTGTGTTCCTGTGTGTCTTTCTACGTGTGTTTGTGTGTGCAGGAGAGATTAAGTCATGCTTGTTTAACCAAATGTCTTCCCCTTGACCCTTAAACATACTTTGGTGGAGTCTCAAACCCTGATCCACACGGTTTCTAGCAGCATCGGGAAAGAGATATTGCTGCAGAGCCGGATTTATGAGGAATTCTTCACATACATTTGAACACGCTGCTCTCTCACACAGCAGATGCCGCAGGCTTTTACTGATTATCACGGCCAATTATAGAGAAAACTAGAGATCTTTGGATCTTTGGGATCAGCGGTATGAGAGGCTCACTGAAAAGCTCTTTGTAAAATAGGCAGCAGTGTCTGTAAATGTGGGGAACCCCAGGGATTAGTCATTGGTCCCCTTTACATTACATTAATTAAATCAAAACAATGTGTTTTCTATAGCGCCAACTCACAGCAAATGTTATCTCAATTGTTTTTCCCCAAAAGAGCAGGTCTAGACCGAACTGCCTTTCAACAGGCAGAAACCTCGAGCGGATCCAAAACCCTACTGCTATAACCGGTTGGGTTGGGGGAGAGAGGGAGGAAGTGAGGGAGTTTGAGGGCGATAGGGGAGTGTAATATTAATGATGTTTGAAATGTTAATGATTTCTTCATTTTTGTCATTTTTATGCAGATGATGCACCTATATTTCGCTCAGGGAAACTTTTCAAAGTACTTTGTCTGCAGTTAAAAGGGAGCTGGAAACCATTAAAACATGGTTTCATGTTAATAAATTGCCTCGCAGTATTAATAAAACAAAATGTATGGTGTTTGGAAGTCCAAAAAAAGAAATTGACGGGAATATTGAACTAAAAATCAGTGGTGTTAAAACCGAAAGAGCAAACTTTTTAGGGTTTGTGATCGTACATCAAGTAACAGGGAAATAACAGAACAAAACAGCATCAAACTCAATCGTTTTATTGGGGGGGGAGGGGAATGAGCCATATCATTACAACCACACTAATGCACTGCTGCAATCTAATGTTAGGTAATTTTTCAATTCGGTTTTCATAAGATAATGCTTATAATGTTTTCAACACTGGACAGCAACATTTTCTTTTCAAAAAGCCAAAAATGAGATAAAAGACAGAATCGTTTCTGCTGTTGGCGTGAAACTTTGGACTAATTCTAACACCAATTTATGATTGGTAGGTTTCCAATCCAGATTCTAACTAACGAATGATTAGTAACTACTTTTTTGAAGGTTACACGTGTGAATGATTTGAATTTTTATTGTTAATAGGTTATTATATTCAGTAAATTCACTCTACCCCTTCTTCCTCTTCTAACCTCCAATCGCGTGAGCAGCAACAGGAGCAGGACCCCACAAACCTCTACATTTCCAACTTGCCTCTCTCTGTGGATGAGAAAGAGCTGGAGAACATGCTGCAGCCGTTCGGCCAGGTGGTTTCCACGCGGATCCTCCGAGATTACAGCGGCAACAGCCGAGGCGTGGGCTTTGCCAGGTCTGTCACCGACGATCCAGAAAAAGAAGCTGTCGTGTCTTTCTGACATTTATTTAAAGTAGTTTTTGAATAAACTTGCGTAATAATACTAAATAATGAGGTAACTACTCAAACAGTCATGCTGTGGCTACTTAACTACTGTTATCGCTAAATAAAAGCTATTAAATTAAGTCGTATTATTATGGTTTGTATATTATTTAATACAATAAACTTCTAAGAGGATGCATTTTATTTCCATTCATCGCAACGACCACTATTTTTTTTTTACAATCTAACCTTTTAACTGGCCTGTACTTTTGTCTGTGCAGGACTTTCTTTACAACGCCGTTAAAAGTGAACTATAAATTTCCATACAGGGCAGACAGACTTTGATATCCAAAAATATTACTTTAAAATATATTTATGATATAATTTACCCAACCTGCTGTTACTGTCAAGAAGCATAATGAACTATTTGATGGAACATTATAAAATTCTATACCTTCATAGACATTAGTGCGAGGAAGAACTGGATTGATATTGGTTTATTTTAAAATCTTGCACATTTCCACCATTAGGAGAAGATTTATCTCTAAAATCACAGTTTTGGGGCCATAATTTCTCAACCGTTGGATTTATTCCAAATTTAGTGCATGTGTATCGATTTAAGGAGATTTATCTTTTATATAACATATTTTACTCTAATAAATCATAATTTACTCACTGGCATGGGCTTTATTAATATCCTAACTGTTTATTTTACCTTAATGTTCAAATGTACCGCCTCAACTTTAATGTATTATCATATTTTATTGTAATTATTCACATTTCCTTCACTATGGGGGGCAAAAAACAGTTTTTTTCACCCTTACTTCCCAGTCAAGTATCAGATTATGTCCAAAGTGGCTCACACAAATCTACACAAGGAGATCTGTCTTGTATATATTTATATTACTCCCCTATCATAGTTCATATTTTACTCATTAGGGAAAGCTTTTTGTTGAAAACACAGTTTCTCGTCCCTAACTTCCCAACCATAAGTTGAGTTCAGAAAACTAGTTAACTGTATTTATCTTCATTATTGAGTCCCTATGGGACCTGAAATTGGAACATATCTTCAACGAAATAGTTAAGTTGAGTCAATATTGACAATATTGACTTGAATGAATCCCCCTCTTGGTGGACTTTCTGGGGATACACCCTTGTTATCAGAGACAAAAATGTAGGCCCAATTTGAAGGAAATTTGAGCAACCCTGTGTGATGTGTCATTGTTGATTTATCGTTTCCTCTCTTCTCAGGATGGACACAACAGAGCAGTGCAACGCCGTCATCTCTCACTTCAATGGGAAGTTTATCAAGCTAGCCTCCGGAGCTCTGGGTAGGAGAGAATCCCCTCTTAACGTGCGCCTCCTGAAAAACCGTTGAGGTGGCGATGATTGTTTGTGGAGTGACGATATGTTGTTGTCTGTGCTTTGGTCCTAGCTCCCTCTCAGCCGCTGCTGTGTAAATTTGCAGACAGTCAGAGGAAGAAGCATGCTCATAGCGGATTTGTTCCCAATGGACAAACAGGGGATCTCAGACTAGTATGTGTCTGCCTGCCACTCACTTCTATTCTCACCTTTTGTCCCATTTCTGCTGTTTTCTTATAATTACGTTTTTATTATTATGTCTCTCAGTTAGTAAATTCACATAAAGGATGAATACATTTCGACATTTTTCAATGAATTAGTCACTGGCAAAAGCATTTTTCCACGGTAGTTATGGGGTAATGAGAGTAGATATTAATTAAATCTATCCGAGCTTTGTCATTTTCTTTGTTCAGGGATTATTTGTATAGGATAAAAGTAAATGAGAGATGAAAATCATATTGCAACAAGTTCCCTGAACACACTATTTAAAAAAAAAAGATTTTATTTTTTATTATAGTTGGGGGAAAAAAATCCTTATTTTGATCTTTTCTAGATATTTCAAGGTAGGATTCCTCCAAAAATATACATTAAAAGTATGTTTAAGTAATTTTGCTAGTAGTATAACGAGTATTATAACCACAAATATGTTTCATCAACACATTGAAAAAAAGATTTTTATTCCACATCAAAGGTAGTGGAATAGTTAATAGTAGAATAGTTTAATATCTACAAGGTATTTCTATGTAGGATTACTCCAAAAATACACATAAAACTGCTTAATAGTAATTGTGCTAATAGTACAACAAGTACTATGACCATAAATTCCCTTTTTCACATCATATTTGGATTTTAAAAAAACTACATTTTTCTTATTATTAAGTTTATTTAATTGCAGTATTTCTCCAAAATGACACATTGAAAGTACTTTAAAGTAATTACACATGCAGTATTGTATTGACTCTAACCAAAAAAACTAAACTAACAGTACTTCATGTTAATTTTGCTTGTAGTATTATTTGTACTATAACACATTATCGACAAAAACGTTTTAATTCCACATCAAAGATGGAAAAAATTTCATTACTTCTATCTTAACAAGATATTTCAATGCAGGATTACTCTAAAATGAAACAGTAAAAGTGTTTAAAAGTAAAATGTGGATTTCATGAACGTTTTCTCATAAAGAGTTGTTTTTGCACATCAAATTTGGAAGAAAACACATTATTGTGATTATTAAGTTTACGTCATGGTAGCATGACCCCAAAACTACACATTAGAAGTATTTTAAAGCAATTTTACATGTAATATATATATGTAACAAAACATGAAATCCAAGTTCCCTGAAGACATTATTGACAATTAAGTTTTAAATTTCACATCAAAGATGGAAAAAATACATTATTTTCATCTTAACAAGGTATTTTAATGAGAAAATACATTATTAGCCTGTTATAAATGATGAAAATGTCATTTCCATGTGCAATGATTAGTATTTCATATATGAATATCCGATTATGTAACTCCACAGTATTTCCCTCTTTCCTCGCCGCAGGGAGCAATGACTCTGACCTACGACCCCTCCTCAGCAGCTATACAGAACGGGTAAGTCTCGCGCAGGTTCTGGCAGCTCATGACACCGTTTAACTTTTAACTAGAGTCACAAGTGTTCTCTCTCTCCCTCTCTCTCTCTTCTAGTTACTATCCTTCGCCGTACCCTATGACTAACAGGATAATGACCGTCCAGCCCACGATGCCTCCCTACATGTCTCCAGTCTCTGCTTACCAGGTACTGATGACCCACAATAGAAAGATGTCCGGTGGCCAGAGCTGAATTTAAATCTGCTGTCCTTCTAATATCTCCTGCGTTGCATTTGAACTTACGAACACTGCTCACAAAAGTTAAGGGACGACTTAAATCACACATCGGATTTCCAGGAACAAAATATCTCAGTAGAACTTCTTTATCGGAACACGTTGTGTAATTGGTTGGGAACAAAGTGACGTAAGAGACTCAAAGGACACAAAAACCCATCGAGGGCTGGGTTCTACATCAGGCTCAATAGTGTGTTCGGACCCCACGTGCCTTTCAGAACACCCAACAAGAGACGGCGGTTGGTGGATGGTGGATCTCTTCATGGACCTGGATCAGGGCATCAGTCAGCCTCAGATTCAATCCTGTACCAGGAGAAACTTAAGGTCTACTGCACCAGAGTAGATCCTGACAGCAGTCATGGTACCGTTGGCAATCACTGACCAAACACCAACCCAACACGGTCCTGCTGGACCATGTCGCAGGCCGTATCCAGACTCTTTCATGTCTGGCACATGAGCTCAGTTTGAATCCGCTCTCGTCTGTGAAGAGAACGTGGCACCAACGGAGAACCTGTCCATCCTGGGGTTCTCTGTTTGACATCAATAGGGAAGTAAGGTTCTGGGCTGTGAGCTCAGGTCCCACTCAAGGATGTTGGGCCCTCATGACACCTTTATGCAGTCTGGTTCTGAAAGTTCAGAAACATCACATCTTGCAGTGCTCCACCTGTTCCTCCTCACAATGAGGAGCAGACGCCGGTCCTGTATCTGGGTCGATGAACTTGTATGGTCCTGTCCGGCTCTCCTTGTGTAACGGAGTCCCTCCTGGTGTCTCCTCTTGAGTCCGTGCTGGACAAACAACAAAACTTCTTGTCATGGTAGGTATGGATGTTCCTTCTTGGAGAAGCTGGACTACCTGGTCAACCTGAATGTTCTGCAGGAACCACATCATGGTACCAGTGGAGACAAGGACTCTAGCCGAACAGAACACTAGAGAAAAACCAGTCAGGAAGGATGAGGAGAGAGAAGAACCAGAACCTTTTGGGGGGGTTGTCTTGCTGTTCTGTGCTTAAGCTTCCTACCTGGACGGACTCAGATCTCAGAAGTCTAACAGAATCTTTGTTATGCTTTTGTGATTTAGTCGGACCCTTATTTCTCTGAGCAGTGTTTTCACCAGTGTTTGGATGAGGTTCTGTGGGTTTGAGGGTTACTGCTGGTGTCTGTGGTTTAAGGGCCAGCTGACTCTTTGGAAGTGGATGATCATTTGATTTTCTGTAAGGAGGAGGAGCGTCTAACAGAAATCCTGTAACATGGAAGTAAACCGAGTAATTCCTAGGAGGGAATCGGTTAAAAGGAAAACTCTTTGAAGCTGCGACAGACTTCTCTGAGTCACACTTACACTGAATTGGGTTCTTGTTGATTTTCTGCAAAAAAAATATCCCACCCACAATTTGGGATTCATTGCTTTCCCCGTGTGACAAATATTCTCCACCGTCACTTGAGCTAATTTGCCCGTGAGGGATGAATCAGATGGGTTTCCTGCAGGAGCGTTGCGACAATCAATAGATGCTTTGAATTGATTCCTCTGCCAAATGTTCCTCAGATGAACCCGCAGCATGTTTTGGGTTTTCCACATCCTCTCTGCTACACTTATTTCTGATCCAATCCACGGCTAGTATTGACATCTAGCAAAGGTGGAGATGATGTAAGCTCTTCCTCCCTTGAAGTCCTCTCCAGGTGTGCTATTTATTGTGCATGAAGCTTTTTCAGGGATCAACCTCATTCATAATTTAAGCACGCCCACCCAGATAACGCGGAGAAAACGTTTTCTCTCCAGCTCCTGCTCCTCACATGTCCAGTTTATGCTACCCCATTGGGAATTGAACCTAATACCTACCATCTGCAATGAGGGTTGAGGAGGTGGTTAATGAGATCAGTGGTTTGAGGGGGAAAGAGCGCCTCCGGCGGTCTCCAGCAGTGAGGGAAGCTGGAGGGACGCGTGTCGCATCCCCACTTACACAAAAACCATTATCTCTAAAAGTTGCATCTATTATGGAACCTTTCACCCATCAGTCAACAAAGACAACAAGGCCTACATTCCTGGAAATCCCCCAATCCCCTGCGTTGCACAATAAAAAAACCCTGATTGAACACCTCAGATTAAGTGGGGCTCGTTAATAATCTCAAACAGTCCATATTGACTCAACCTAAGTATTTCTAAGAAGTCTGCAGTCTGCGCTAAGATCAGATCCCATATTGACTCTACAATACTCAGAAGTAAAACATGACAGATTTCCTTGTGTCAATTCTTAGGAACTAAATTTAGACGTATTTACTTACATGTACATAAATAAACATACTTATGGTTGAATAGTTTTCGATGAGAAACTGTGTTTTACACAAAAGCTCTTCCTAATGAGTAATATATGAGAATATTGCAGTGAAATAATATGTGTACAAGATGGATCTACTTGTCTAGCTTCATATGAGCCACTTAGGACATAATCCGACATTTGGTGCAGAAGTAACGTTTTTTTTTTTTTTTGCAAGTCAGTGAAAAATTAGCAATAATAGTAGAATATGACAAATACAAGTTAGATGTCCTTGAGGCGGTAAATTTGGACTAAATCAGACCAATGTTGTTTCCAAAAACATGTTTTCAGGAAAACAGCTCTCCCTAGTGACTAAAATATGAACTACTAGAGTAGAGTATGATATATCTCCTCAAGTCCATTCATTTGAACCATATTTGGACTATTTGGTCCAACGGTTGAGAAATTATGGCGGGAAAACTGTTATTTTTAGAGACAAAGATCTCTCTAATGGTGGAAATGTTCTACGGATATTTCCCAAAATCAATCCAGCTCTTCCTCGCACTAAGGTGTACAAAGGTCTAAAATAGGAAAAGAGTCCATGAAATCGTTTTTGAGTTATCGCGTTTACAAGAAGGATCTGCAGTGGAGGTGGTGATGAGGATTCGCTTATATCTCCTTTTCGGGGATATAATAAAACTACCTTCCTAATATTGTGTAGATCCCTCCTTCCTTCCGATACCGTTCTATCAGAACTAGCTTTAATTTTTTCTTTTGATCAATATTCACTCTTCTGTGGCGTCAGACAACATAAGCTAACCTTCACTCGCACCAAGCATCAATGAGCGACTGTGACCCTGCTGCCAGTTCACCAGTTGTCCTTCCTTTGACCCCCATAGTTAGGAACCTAACCCCTGTAGCCTTGAAAAACTCAGATCCTGAAGGTGCCCCGTCTCTCCTACTTCAAACACATCAACGGCAGGACAAAATGTTCTGTTCCTAATGGATCCAACCCTCAAACATGAACCAGTGTAACAAGATAATCAAAGTTGTTCAGACTCCACCTGTCAGTGGTTTTAATCTTAGCGTCGGACATGTTCGCAAAAAGCCAACCAAGAAGACCTTCTGCCTGCTTCACATAAGTTCTGATAAATACAGAGCCGCTCAGGCGAGGGAGGCGGGACCAGACATTACATGATGACCTAATGCGACAAACACACACTCAGAGCAGGAAACAGACGCAGACATGTGGGAATTAATGGTTGACTCTGAGCATGAATAGTAGATGAATGGATGGATACAGTCCGAAAGTAGTACTTAGATGAGAAACATCCTCATATTTCTTTCCAATAAAAAACAGAAAAACCTTGATGTAAGTCATTCTGTGTGTCCCTCCATCAGGTGCAGAGTCATTCCTGGTTGGCACATCAGCCGTACATCATGCAACACCCGGTAAGGGAACAACTACGTTTTTTTCTTTTTTTTTTCCTATTCATACGGTCATACTCGGACTGTGCGTACAGGAAATGGGTGTGTAGCCAAAGCTCTGAGCTCAGTGTGTTACTTTGGGCTTGTTCTGCTGACACAGTCAAAGCAACGACATCCAGAACTTCCCCAACTGACGAAGCGCTAAACTGAGACAAGTTCTGGGAAATAACCACTGTGTATTTACTTATGCTTTTTTTTTTTTTTTTTTCTTAAAGTTTGTTCATGTGTGTCAAAAGGGGGAAATGAACAAGAAGTGAAATGGATAAAAAAGACTTTCAGCCACTGTCCCCTGCCCCCTCCTCCCTCTCCCTCTCCCTCTCTGACTCCCTCTCTCTCTCTGGATCCAGCAGGAAATGCCTGAAAGCATTCTGACTCTTCCAACAGATGGTTTCCAGTAGAACAAGTGTCTCTGATGAGCTGCCCCTCCCCCTCTTTTTACTAGGAAACGGTCTATTCCCTAAAGGCGTCATGTTTGAGGAATACACTCATCCGAAACTTAACCAGAGCCGGCAACACTTTACCTCATGATGTAGTTTAATATCTAAAATGAGAATGTATCAGAGGCAAAAATTATAACTGAGTCATGATGATCATTCTGTCAAACCTCTAAAAGCCACAAAATAGATTAAAAAAAAATGCTTTGCCCCCCATAATTTCTTTCTGGTCGGCCCCACACACACAATACCAGATGTCGATGTTATTGTGTCTTATTTAACATTTTATCGGGATTATCCGACATATAAATGTGTAGAATATGTGGTAATAAAACATCTGTGTTGTATTACAGGCTGCTGTGATGTCGCCCTCTGTGGACCCGTCGATGTCACTGCACCCCTCGGCCATGATTACGCAGCAGATGGGTCAGCTGTCATTGGGAAACACTGCAGCAGTGAGTGGAATCATGGGATATCTTACATCATGCAAATCAACCCTTTAATGTCCTCACCAAGAAAAAAAAAGAAAAAATACAGAAATGTTATTTATTTGCATATTTCACAATTTAAGGTACGTTTATTTCTATATGTAGCATTAAATGACAAATCGTTTAGTCAACATGGTTTGAAATAGTGAGAAAAAAAGAAAGATAAAAGTCTGTAGGTCGTGGCAAATAATCCATTTTCATTAAATGAGCTCAACTATTTTGGAAAAGTAGGTTTTTCCAAAACTAATTGAGCCTTTTTTGTCTTTTTTTTTTTTTCCAGTTGTATCATGTTGCATAATTCTGAATCATTTTAAAAATCATTTTATTTCCTCTATTTCTTCCATCTTTGTTAATCTTTCATCATGTGAAGAAACGGGAAGCGGTGGTCTGGGTCTGTGGTTTTGGTGGTGGTGTGCGGAGGAGGGGGTGGGAGCGCTGTGAAGAGACTCAAGGCGCAAGATAATGAGTAGAGATGAAGGGGTTCAGAGTATTTTTGAGATACAGAAAGGGTTTGTGGTAGATTTACAGGCTGGCAATTATTCTAAGCCACATCTAAAGCCACATAATTGATTCTGATTGCAATCATTTTTTTCTTATACAAAAAAAATGTATAAGAAAGGAGAAAAAAAGGAAACTAGAACTTCTAGTTTTCCTTGTTTTACGATACATTGGGTCAACACTTTAGTGTTTAAAGTGCTATAGGATATATATAAAAAGAAGTTTAGGACAGAATGTATCGAGTGTATCTTACAACTTAATAAAATGCAACCCTTTTTCTTATATTCCAGTATATTTCATCCAATCGTGGTGTCCAGGGAGCTTACATGCCTCAATATCCGGCCCTACATGCGGCAGCTGTAAGTATAGTGTCCATTTAACCCTGAGCTTCTTCTTCAAACAGTGATTGTTTCAGAGACCAAACGCTCGAGCGCAACGTTTGGTCTCCAAGATTAATCCATCGTCTCAGCAAGACACAGGGAAAATGACTCGTAGTTACTTTTTTAAATGAGAGATGCTGCGTTTTTCAGGAAAGCGGCTCGCTGCAGCAAGTGGATTCTTCCAACAACTCGTCTCCTTACAGTCAACTCAGCAAGTGATCACAGGTACGCCTCATTATGAGTAAAATAACCAAAAGTTTGTATAATGCACTGCAAAAACAGCCAAACTATCTACTATTAACTCTGTAACAAACCGTTCATCTACCTCTCTGCACACCGTGTGTGTTCCTCTGATCGCACTAGTGGTCTAGTGGTCTGCATGTGGTCTATTTAAATTAGTATATTTATGTATGCAATTGGAGATCGGACTCTTTTCCCTTTTTTCGAAATTCCTTTTTGGCAGTGTGTTAGTTATTTCTTGTTGAATGCTTTAGAATAGAATAGAATAGTTCAGAACAAACTTTAATTCCAAATATTCCACTGCAGCTCTATTATTCATTAAAGTGACAAAAGTAGTAAAGAAAAATAGGATTAAATAGAAAAGATGCAAATAAACACACATATATGTATATATTATGTACATATACACATGTACACATACATATATATATATGTATATGTAACATGTAAATATAAAAACATGTAAATATGTTTATATATATATAAACATATTTACATGTCCTCAATATTTATAGATGAGATCAATCACGAGACATTTAACCTTTTACACTCATGTTTTAGAGATTTGTTACACTCCAACGGTCTTAATCTCAACAAGTACTGTATATTTTTAACTTTCTTCCTGCAGTCAAGGTCCTCCAGTTTAATCAGGCACATAAAAACTTTTTTTTTAAATAAGTCCGAAAAGGAGCGGCTATAGAGAGTTATCGAAATAGTCACTAACATCCTCCAGCAAATTTTGTCCTGAATGGAGATCTCGATGTTTGTCGCCGTTATCTACGAATCTCGTCCGGTTAATATTAGATCGTTAAACTGAGCTTTGATGTGAAAAACCGTCTTCCTGCTGCAGAGGAAGTGTCAATAACCAAAACCCACTTTTGACCCGAGGCCACTTTATAGAGCCACAAGAACGTCATATATCCACACTGTGATGGTCCGGACCGTGTTAACCAGCACCCTCATGTCCTTCTCGTCACACTAAATAGTTTTTGGATCAATAATTTTGTGATTTCTGTGTCTTTAATTCTAGGCTAAGCGCCCGCTCTGCGAGTCAGAGGGCAGGTGGGAGGTTGCTGAAGACGTCGCCGCCTTCTCTGATTGGACCAGATACATGAACATGAACTTTTTGCACAACTCCAATGTTTGAGTTGAAATAATTGAGGAACGTGTAAATGGACTCAAGCAGTTGGCTAATCACAGAAAAAACAACAAAAAAAAAAAAAACAAGATTTATTTTGATAAAAAAAAAACAACAACACAGGCTCTTCTTTTTCTCTCTTCTAAGGATTCTCAAACAAATGTCAGAGGACCCCCCACCCTTCACCCTCTCCCTCCCCTTTCCCCTCCCCCTCCTAGTATGATGTGATATTAAAATGCATGAGATTGAGATGCCCCCCCACCCCCCGGTCCCCCTTCTTCAATGTTCCTATGATTTTATAGCTCCTTTATTTGTGATATATGGAAAACAAAAACAAAAAAAAAAAATCTCGCAAAACCCTTGTTTGCACTGATACATTTCAGAATAGTTGGTTTTTGAAGCTGCCACTGAATCAATCCGACCGCTGATACAGGTCACCACTTGTTTAGGAGATTAATTTATTGTTGGGTTTTAAAAAAAAAAAAAAAAGGTGCCTTCCTTACGTCACGTCCAACATGATTTCATCAAACTCTTTCAGGTGGCATATTCCTCACCGATCCAACGTGTGTGTCTAGTCATGATTTCCATCCAGTGTTTGGCTATCTAGTCTTCTGCTAGCAATAAAAGCAACGAGAGTCCCACGGCAATACTGAGACAAAAGACGGGTGTCAAACTCAGAGCAAGGCGATTACTTATTTTCTCTCTTTCCTTTTTACCTTTAAAGACTTCCAGATGTGACATGAAAAAAAAAGAGACGTACTTTTATGAAATTACAGGTTTTACACCGAAAGGAACAAGGTTTTTTTTTTTTTGGATTATTATTAGTTTTTTTTCTCTTGTGGTCAGTTCGACCGGTGATCTACCTCAAGGTTCTGCTGGAGTCCGCTGGTGTTGTGGGGTTTGCTGGTAAAGCCGCCTCTTCGCCAGAAAGGTCCAAGCAGAACGAAAGCCACGCTCGGGAGCTGGCTCACTAAAACTTCTGCCGCTTGTCTCCCACACGCAGCGTTTGCAAAAAAACAAAACAAACATATTATGCTTTGCTTCACCTTTATTTGTCGTTAGTTCCGTTCAAGTGTTTCTTATTTCTTTCATCACAGCCTCACCACTCCACAGCAACGAGTGATGAAGAGTCGCTAGTTTCTCCCTTTAGAGGAGTTTGTGAATGTTGGCTACAAGCATTTACTCTGACAGTTTTTTTCTGCCTTCGCCATTCTGGTGAAATTTCACCGCTTTCCCTCGCCTTTTTCTTGTTTTCCTTTAAAAAACAAACGACACAAAAAAAGACTGTTTTTGGGTTGCACTGTTACTGCAAAGTCTCCAAAACCCAGATTTCGTTAATTTGGTTAAACAGCAAAGCTACAGTGTTTGGATGACTGAGAAAATAAGAAAAGTATGGAAGCTGAGAACGGCCACGGTGGCAAATATTTAATTTGGCCGTTTTTTCATTATTGCAACCGTTTTCTGGCGTAAATGAGAAGAGGACAGTTTTTCACCGGCGATCAGGTTGTCTCATAGGTGTGTGAACTGATTGACGACGCCGTTTTTCATATCTCTACACGCGTCCCTTTACTTCCGGGACTGTGCGGTCATGTGACTCAGAATAAAAGTCAACACCTTGAATACAATACATTATAATGAACAAATATTCACCAAGGAGTTTCCGTCATTGATCAACGCTTCAGATTCTATTTCAATCAAGGTTCAACGCAGGCAGGTGTTGCTCTTATAGCTGCTCTTTGATCGGCGTGTACACGTTGCCATGGCGACACTGGGAGTAAAGATGCGCGATTTTCCATTGATGGATAAAAGTTTTCTTCAGCAAGTATAATACATGATACTAGGTCACTGTGGCTTTGAGCACAGTGTATGTTAATGTCATTATTAGATACATTTGTTTTTTTCATCCATTTTTTCTCGTATCTTTTCTGCCGGTCGTGCTTGCAGTGTCGCCACGGCAACAGCAATACAAGCACTTGTTTTCTCGTGATGATGAAATATTGATATTGTTATTCCGATAAAAATGGTCGCTTTTTTTCCTCGTGATTTTGACTTAACTATCTAATAATGTGGAGAAAACAGTCAAAAATAAATATCTGCCACCATGGCAGATTTCAGCTTCCATAGGAAGTTGCCAGTTAAATAAATACAACAATCCTGCGTGAATAACATCCAGTATCTCATGCTGACATGAAGTATGTTTCTCAAAGGTTGGATCATTCAGAGGATTTGTAAATGATATATATTCACTGCCAAAAGTGAAAAATTTGTGTGTTTTATTAGCGCTTTTATTTTTTATTTTTTAAACTTTAAAGGGAGATTTCTCAAGTGAGAACACTACAACTCCGTCAACAACAATGATCTAAGCAGAATTCTGGCGGCGCTTACCCCCGGTCAATCGTATTGTAGCAGTAAACGCTCTTCACTGGAAATACAAACCCTAACCAGTACTGTGTGTGCTTTTCCATTCTGAAGATCTGTTGCTGGGAAAAAAAATGTAAAAATGATCTAAAAAAAAAAAATCTTGTACATGTTATCCTCATTGCTCTCTCCCTGTTAACTTCAACAGACTCTCAATCAATCTTCTCCTCGCTCTCTCTCTCTCTCTTTTCAAAATGTTGGAATAAAAAAGTGCTGAATAAAAGGTTCTTTTTCAGATTATGACTCCGACTCTTGAGTTTCATATTTATGAAAAACATGTTCAGATAAGCGGTCAGCTGTTCCACCTCCTGAGCTTCAGCCGATCTAATGATTGAAAAAGAAAGAAAGAAAAGAAAACCAGTTTGATAATCATGTTTATTATGTCACCTAAAAGTCTGGGATGTCTGGATTGATTTTGGAAAAAATCAGTTGCATTTTTATCTTTATCTCCAACAGCTTTTTGGGCATAATTTTTTTAAAATTGTTCTGATTTAGTCCAACTTTGTTGCCTATGAATGAACTGGAGGAGATCAATCTTGTTTGTATCATATTTTAATTACTGGACTAGTTCATATTTAAGTTTAAGTTTTAAGTTTAAGTTTGTTTTTTTTATATACCAAAAACATGTTTTTTCTGACCCAACTTTGCATTTAGGAGTTCATTCGGGGGAATTGCTTTTACAACACAGTGGATTTAGTTTTTTTTTTCCCGGGGATATACCCATTTGAAACATGAGCCAATAAACTGTATTTTAATTTATATTAAAAAAACCCACAACAACATAACCAGCTGACTGTCAGTACAGCAGCTGATGATTTATCAGGCAGCAGTTATTCATCAGGTTGTGTTCTGGATCAGTGCAGTCCAAAATATAAAGCACATAAATAGCAGCCTGTCTTTTAGTCTAGGACAGGGGGATTAAAGTAAATCACACAGGGGGCCAAACTGCATTCAAGTTGGACATGTTTAATCTGAGGTAATATGTCAATTTATTCTTATTTTATTGACTCATTTTTATAGAATTTTGAACAAACCAAGAGCATAAAAAAATGAAGATAAAATTCAAAATAGATCGTTTTTAATTAACAATAACAACAAAAATAAAATGATGAAATTAGACTCTTGCCCGTCGTATCCGTTCCTGCAAATCAGGTGATTTACTAATACGCGCGCGCAACTTACTAACACGATTATTATTTAACTTTTTTTTTTCTTTTTTCTCATCTTTATCCCCTCCCAGTTTCCATAGCATCTCTTCGAAGGATTAGCCTAAAATTTGTAAGTGTAACTGGATTAACGCTGATATCAGACGAGTGGTGAGAAAAATTGACGCAGTGCATTCTGGGACTTGTAGTATCTGCTGTGTTTGGGCCGTTTACCAATACGTTAGTTATTATAGATATTAAATATTGTCTCGCGGGCCGGATGTAGTTGTTCTTCGGTCCGAATGTGGCCTTGAGATTGTCTGTGTGTTCTCGAATATCATGATTTATTTGAAGAAGACAGAGCATGTGACTCAGCAGAGGATGTCGTCGATGAAAGTCCCTTCAGAAGAAATGAAGAAATGCTCCAGTGATCTCGCTGTTTGTGTAAAGTATGAACTCATCACGGGTTTACATGGGTACAACTTTAGTTTAGTGATTATTGTGATTTGCAAACGTAAATAATCTATTCAATAGAATAATGTAACAGAAGAAACTCAAAAAAGCTAGTTAGAGCAAGTAATTTGATATAGTTTCAAATATAATTTTTTTTCATTTATGCCTATTATATTTTACATACAAATTATTTTATTTTATTTAAAATTATATTCAGGCCAATATTTTCAAGTTTTTCTATTTAAAACGCTGTATTCAATACAGAAAAATCTATTACATCATGTTGCCTTAATAATTTGTATTTTTCTTATTTGTCAGTGATACACATTTTATGCTTAATTCATGAAAATACCAATAAGGCGTTAGTCTCTCTTTTAATATTTCCGTATTTTCTGATAAGAAACAGATGCACGGAGGCCTGAGTGTCATGGTTGCAACACTAGTGGCAAAAAATCTACCGTGAATTGAAAATGTGGATCTGTGGCCTTCAAGTCAAACATATTTGAAAGAAGAAGTAATTTTCTGGTGCCTTTTAAGACTAATCTGACATCAAGTATGCAACTTGTGACCAGATCAGATGAGCAAGCAAAGTGTGTGTGACGCTGCCCGAGGCCACTCCTGCACTAATTCAGGCTCACAGACATTAAAATCGCAAAGAATTAAAGGCACTATGTATCCAACTCTTAGTAGTCAGCCAGCGCAAAACAGCCAGGGTGCAAGACTCGTAATTACATCCCAACATACGACCAAATACCCAATACCCACATCAGTTGCAATCTGATGGAGGTTAGGGAGAATTCTTTGACCCCATTATTTTAACTGACCTCTGCAAGTATCTAGCTGTAGACCATGGAGAGTCTTTTTTCAGTCGAACCAGCCCTCCTCACAGTGTGTGGGGTCCGTTTGCAGACACGTTCTTTTCCGGGGTGATTTTTATCATCTTCAGCCTCTTTAAACGTCTTAATTAATGTCTCTTTAAACTTCGTAATTATTGATCTAACTGTTGAAACGGACATTTTTAACTGTTGTTTAACTCCATCGACAGATCTCAGGGTGTCCTAGGGGTGCCAATAATTGTTGTTTTATAGAAATATATTTGTTTTATGTAAGGAATGTAATGTTTTTTAAAAGTATCTTACTTGAGTAAAATTGTAGATTAGGGCTAAAGACAATAAAGAAATGTTTTTGCGTCCCATTTAACTCATTCGGGGTGCCAATAATTCCGGGGTTGCTGTATATTCGTACAAGTCTGCGACATTCTGAGTGTGTCTCTCTCTTTCCTGTCATTCTCCCTCTGTGTCTCCGGTTCAATTCCTCGCAGCTGAGGCGACACATGGCACGGATCCTTTGAGGTAGCCTCAGGTCAGACTCGGGGCGGAGACGTTTCAGTGGGGAGACCTACTTCAATATGCACTGCAGTATCATTCATTCATGTGCTGCGATAAGCCCATCAGTGCTTCTCTAGGTGGGACGCAAGCTTCTTGCTCTCAGTTGTATAATAACCAGGCTCGAGTGTTTTAAGGAAATTGCAGTCTAAACGACAATTATACAGTATACTACACTCGGAAACTCAATTTAGTCCTACAAATACTCTTTATTTCATTGTCAATGAGGCCTACTCTGTCAACCCTGACAGCAAATATATGCTTGGAAAACCCCCAAGTACCCCGGATTGGACTTAAATGATATAAATATAATATATATATATATATATATAACTTATATATCAGGTTCAATTCAAATCCTAGTCAATGGAAAAACTGCAGGGAATGAAGCATTTTTGATTTGATAGACTGAAAATCAGTCAAACACAATGAAGCAGAACAGTACAAATATAATTTATAATTATAATGATTTATCCATAACCTTAAAAATATGCGACTCATGTTGCTTTAAAAAGCAAAATTTGAACGTTTTGTCATTATATATATACTAAGGATACGGTTGATGGGTATGGGACGCCGTTATCCTGGAGAACACCATTGCTAAGTGATCTGTTTTACTCCTTTCATTTTAACTGCTGTTAAATTTAATGCCTGGTTTCGAAGATGAAAACAAAAAGGTTTATAATGTGTGAAGGGAATTCCTTTTATTTCCAAGTGCCCAGTTAATGTCAGCAGGATTAAGTGTTTAATTGATTCTTTTAACATTTGAGTGAAAACAACATTTATTTGCAGCATAACAACCATTTAAGTCAAACAGAACTTAAGGCTGGAGCTTGTCCCAGCAAACATGTGCATGTGAAGTCAATAGAAGAATGATAGAAACGTTTCTGATGTATTTTTTTAAATGGTTAGGAGTCATTAGAATGATAAATTGACATGTCAGTGTCAATGAACACGACCTCTTGTGGTTAGATGAAGGTACTACATGTTTTACATAAATAATCGTCTGCGTATAAATACCCGGGTATATTTAAAATATGTTAAACCAAGGATGACACGAGATCATTAAATCCCTTTGATGTTCTTCTCAACTGTTTGGTCTAAGCACATTTTGTGTACAAACAGAAAGGGGCCAAGCTTGGAACCCTTGGGGACACCAGAGGCCCTAAGGGTCACGGAGGAGGCGGCTACTGAGAAAGTCCTGTTCCATAAACGAAATAAAGGTTAACTATTGGCCAACGGTTCTCTAAAACCGCGTTTTATCAAAAATGTTAAGAGATTTCGCTTTATAGTGAATATAGTAACGGTGATTCAAAAAATTAAAAAAAAAGTCCTCAAAAAAAAAAAATTTTCAGGGTCCCGTGACATAATTATGAGATGGTCCATGAAGATGACTGAGAATTTAAAAACTAAGCAAAGACTGTGGAACTGTCGAGAAAAGAGAGCGCAGACAAAACTTTATTGATCACACCAGAATTACAAAAAAATACAATAAATAAACAATAAAATATTAAACATAGTGAGAATGTAAAAACAATAACAGCATGATAATGAGCGTACTATTGCACCTGATAATAACACTGTTCAGCATTAGAAGTAATATTGCACATAATCAAGTCATTTAATATTGCACAAGATAATATATGTGAAGTTGTACATGATAATTATTCTGGAAAGTCATACATGAGAGTGAATGTGATGATATTCACCCTAACATCAGGCCTGAAAATGTTAACGACATAATATTACACATGATACAGAAAAGTAAGATTGCACATATGATAATTATTGTATTATTAGAAGAATAATTAGAATTTGTATTGGTCTTAGTGTCCGGTATTTCAGCTCTCCTTCAAGCAGGAGGGGGAGGAGTTTCACAATTTAATGGCTGTTGTCAGGAAAGACTTCCTGTAGTGTCCTTGGTGGTCTCAGTCTTTAGTGTCCTTGGTGGTCTCAGTCTGTAGTGTCCTTGGTGGTCTCAGTCTGTAGTGTCCTTGGTGGTCTCAGTCTGTAGTGTCCTTGGTGGTCTCAGTCTGTGGTAGTTCTCACTGGTCGCAGTCTGTTGTGATCCCAGTCTGTGGTGGTCTTCGGTTGTCTCAGTACTTGGTGGTCCTGTGTGGTCTTACTTTGTGGTGGTTCTCATTGGTCTCAGTCTGTGGTGGTCCTCGGTGGTCACAGTCTGTTTTTTTCCTCGGTGGTCTCAGTCAACCACTGAAGGGTCTCTGATAGGATTCCAGTGTGGGGTGCAGAGGCTGAGGAGAGTCTCCTCAGCCTCCTCCTTTCTGACACCTCCACCTCCACCAACATCTCCAGTTCCACTCCCGGGACAGAACCAGCTTTCCGGCTGAGCTTATTGAATCTGGCCCTAAACTTCCTGGACAGTGTGCGAAGTCTAGTGTCTATAAAGTGCTTATTGCTGCAGCATAATCAGAAGTCTGAAAATATAACATTAATAAAGTCTCTGTCACTGTGGCATTTTTCAGCAGGAAATGTAAAAGCTACTTCTGATTCTGTACATCTATGGGAGAGAGGAATCAGTGTCGTCAGCATATCCTCGCTGACACTGGGCCAGAGGCAGAGTTAACCCACCGGTTCATCACAGGATCAACACACGCAGACAAACAACCGGTCACACTCGCAGCTACGGGACGTTTTACAGTCTCCAATACTGCATGTTTTTGGACTGGAAGCTGAAGTAACCCGACAGAACCCAGAGAAAACGTGCAAACTCAGTACAGACTCAGTACAGACTCAGTACAGACTCAGGATACCGGGTGGATTTGAACCTGAAACCTTCCAGCTGTGAGGCAGAGGTGTTACCCGGTACCACCGTACTGGCCCCGCCCATAACCGCATAAATTAAAAGGGTGATAATATGAAGCTTGAAAAGAGATAATTCTTCTTCTTAAGAAGGAACTTTTTCACATAGTGATGATTAAATATTGGAGAAATACTATATGACTCAGTTTTTTTTTCCTCAGCATGTTCTCAGGGTCTTCTGCCCACTCTCAGCTGAAACACACAAACATCACAGATGTTAGTCAGGACAACGAGGCTACGCCGGAGAAATCAGGCGGAGATAAAATCTACTTGCTTTGGAATTTTATACCATCAATTTTTCTTGATGACAGAAACTGTCCTGAAAATCTGTAACTGTAAGAAACTAGACAAAGATAATAAAAGAGCTCAAAACCGATTCAAAACACAAAAACTTCATTTACTGCGCTGTAAAAACATGAATGAGTCGATGAATTAAAAAATTGCTTATTACAACTAGTAAAATTCAAATTTATCAGTTAAACTTAGAGCTAGTTAATTTATAAAAATAATTAAGTAGCTTAGGTATCAGCAATTACCTTTTTTACAGTGCATGATTAGACCCCGAAAGCAAAAGAATGTGAAATTCTAGCTTTCATTTTGAACTAGACATTGAAAAATAATCTAAAATATTGGCAAAGCAAATGAATATTAGCCTACTATTGGTGCAGAAAATCTAATATCATTCCTGCAGGGCTTGAAGACAAATATTATACACTGTAAAAAACAAAATTGGTAGTAATTTTTATGAAATTTGAATCAAAAGCGAACAAACGGAGAGGAGAGCTCGGTAACTTAGCTGTTAGCAGCACATCTCCTTGAAATACGATGTATGACCTTCAATGTCTATTCAGTAATAGTAGTTTTGGGCGAATCAGAATTGTAAGGACATCTTCATCAAGATGCGTTCTAATTTAATCCCGTAAAATGTTTTTGGCGAGAAACCAAGTGAACGATTTTCAAAAGAGCAATTTGTAGATGTTTTCACATTAGCATCAAATCGAACCTTAGAGAAATGTGAAATATGTTAATGCTAAAATATATTCCCAATACATATATTAAGAATATTACAATTCTTACTAAATTAGTTACTTGTTTGAGGAGGGTTTCGTTGGACTTTCTTTGGGGACACCAGCAGCTCTCTTACGTTCCTGAAGACCACGCTGCCGTTTCCTCTCTCGGATGAGGGCCTGCAGGCTCTTGGCCCACTTGGACTGGGGTCTGGTCCGGGTAGATTTACGTTGATGGACCCTTCTGGGTGCTTCAGGCCTGTTGGGGGATTGATATCAGATTATCTCTCAGATCCAAACTCCAGGTCTCATTAACACAAATAACTCACATATTATTGAATTTAAGTTCAAAGGACCTTTTCAAGAAGAATCTTTCTGGAGATTTACGTTTTGGAGGTCCAGCCACTGGCTGCCCGTCTTCCTCTACAGCAGTGTAGACCGTGGTCTTCACACACCGTGGCTGAGTCGTCCCAGTCTGAGTATTCTTAGGGGGGCTACATGTGGGGATCTTCCTTGGTTCTTCAGGCCTTTTGAGGGAACTCGCTTTAGGTAGCATTCTAAATGTGACTTTGTTCTCATCGTTGCAATCAACAACAGTCCAGGGTTCAGAGGGAGAACTTGGAGAGAAGCCAGAGGAGGAGGCCGAAGAAGAACCTTGAGAGGACCCTGAAATACTTTTACTGAACGAGGAGGATGAGGAAGAGGGGTGCCTAAGGAGGGAGACTGAAGATGAGTGAGAAGCAGTTTTGGCGGTGGAGCAGGTGGAGAAGTTACTGGAGATCCTCCTCAGGATGAGTCTCGGCCTGCCGGGTGAGTTTGGATACGGCACACGGATAGCTGTCCAGGTGTAGCGCTGAACACAGAAACAAACGTTTCAGCTTCTATGAGCTTATTCTCACACCCTTTGAATTGAAAAGATCATCTCTACAATCCATTAACACTCCAGTTAAAGTCAATTAGGATCAACGGATCTGAAATGTTGAAGATGATGATGTGTTGCAGCAGTGAAAGGAAACGTGGACGCTCTTCTTCTCTCAATATGACCAAAAAACAAAGTGAGGTCACTCGAAAATCCCACCGCCGGAATATATCCCATCATAATCTGACACTACGTTTGGATAGTTTGACATGTTGTTTAATTTTAGAATGATTAAAAACTCCATCTGATTGTCCCACTATAATTCTTTATCACATTTGGGTACGCCCACTCAACTCTATTGGCTCGCAGGGTTTCCTTAAAGCTGTCAATCAAATCTAATTTGTAAATTTAATTTACAATTTATATGATCTGTAATGTAAAAAAAATGTATGGCACTAAATTCAGACTTTTTATTTTACCGAGAAATCCACAAGATTTCACAAATGTACAATAAAATGTAGCATCTTGTTACCGTGGAAACAACGGCACTCTATTGCTAAATGGTTAAAAGTTGTTTCTTTTTTCACTATAAATATAAATGCACATACTAGCAATACTGAACTATAGACAGAATAATACAGTAAAGAATTCCTAGTAACAATTTTTTCGTTTTTTGTATTTTCACCAATATTATTATTATTATTTATTGTTTTGTTTAAGATAATTCACTGTATCTACTAAAGTGATATGCGGTACTGTTTCTTTTAAGTGCATGCGCAACTCTGAGAGATTAGATGCTTTATGATTCATAGCTTTATAAATCCCTTTCGAAAATATGAATAGTTTTCCTTTAATTGTCACGTTTGATTAATTCCACTGGAACATTTATTCATTTATTGGAGCCTATCCCAGCTGACTGTGGGCAAGAGATGGGGGGTGCACTCTGGACAATACACCTGGTGAACTGATGACCTTAAACTGCCCGGATGTATGGATGGATGTGACCGTGAGTGATTGTCTGTCTCAGTTTGACCCTTCATTCATTCTTTCATTCTTTCATTGTGGAGTGAGCCACCGTTGAATTCGTTGCTCAGTGAAATAAACGGTAGAACAAGCTGGGATGTAGATGAAGATAGATCTTACATCTTTCATGATGAAACTGCTGTGGGGGTCCCTGATCGTGGGAGGACAAAGATGTGTGGAAACCGGCATCTATATATAATTTAATGTATGACGTCAGAATAAGCTTGGTCCCACCACTGAGCCGCCATTGTTGAGGTCAGAAGACTGAAAACGATGACGCGTTTCGGGCCACCTTTTTTTCTTCTCCTTTTTCTTCTTTGTTTGGTCTTAAATTGGTCATTAAATTGCTCTTTCCTATAACAAACAAGATGTCTGAAGTTTTAACCGTATTTACTTTGGGGGCATGCTGTTGTATAGCGCCATCCAGTGGTCATAATGTATAATTGTTTGGACGTACCGATAAATGAAAGCACTTTTCCAAGGGAGAAAAGGTTTTTTAATGTGAGCAGGTTTAAGAGACTTCAGTGTTTTTGTAAAGTGTTCGATTTTTCAATTGATGATTGATTCTGATGACACGATTAGTTGATTATCTATTTCAGTGAGTAATCAACAATTATGAACAGGCTGGAACATTTACTGGAGCATCATAACCACTTAATTCAAACAGAACTTTAAAGCTGAGACTTTCCCAGCTAATATGTACACGTGACGTAAATAGATGAATGATAAAAAGGTTTTTGATGCTTTTTAAAATAGTTAGGTGTCATTAAAAGGATAATTTGACATGTGGGTGTTAATAAAGGGCGACACTGACACCCTGTGGTTAAATGTAGGTACTACAATGGTGTGTTCACCTACTGCAAACATCTCCTCATTTGTTTAACAAAACACATAAGTCACCATCTGCCCTCAGGTACAACATGAACTATGTCGCAACTTAGCAATAACAAACACACTGATACATTTAAAAGATATTAAACCCTCATATGTCAAGTATTATCCAAACCAGAATCTGGTTAGACTTGAAGATGTTTCCCCACTCGTCCAAGACCCCTCCTCGGTTCTAGGTGACTGCCGGGGAGTCAAGTGTTTGACCTCCAGCCCGTGTTTGATGCACAGAGAGTTGTTACAAGAATACTTGCTGGACTTGCATCACTAATGTGGGTTGGTAGAGGTTGTTGGGAGTCATAAGGGAAAACTTGATCTTGATTATCTGCTGGGGCATCATGTGAGGCGTAGTATGATGCCAAATGTGAATGATGGCAAACCTGTTTGGGAAGAGATGAAAAATACAGTTTTTCGGACATTTTATTTGAGGAGTTCAATCAGGGGATTGGGGTCTTTTCTGGGACATGGGGTTATGACTACCGTACTATTGGAAACAGCCTAGTTCAAATATGATATTTTGTTTTTTATTACAAGTGTTTGATTTTGTACAATAGAAATGAAAGCAAAGACAATAATCAAACTTAATTGTTTATTTGCTATATGAATGTGTATATTGAAAACAGTCTATACAGTCACATGTAGTTTATTGGGGGTAACATTCAACTCTGCAGCAAAAAAAAATAATCAAAAAAATCAGTGGAAACAGTTTCCTATTTATTGTAGTTGCTCAAAACTTCCACCTTCAGAACAAGTAAGTTATGAGTCTAACATAAAGTGTGCAAAGTAATATGTACAAACAGCTAATAAGGACCAATACATAATAAAGAAATAAAATATGCAACTCAAACATTGTCTGATTTAGCTGCACCAATATTTTTTGATGAAGAGCTTTTTTTTTTTTTTGGCACAAACAACTAAATAAATGGTATTTCAATCAAATCTTCATAATGAGAAATAAAAATGCAACAACGTCAATGACAACTTTCAACAATTATGTTTTTTGCATGTAAGAATTCAGAGTATTCTAAGACAAAAGAGTATATACACTAATACATTTCCAAATAGTTTGAAGAAGCATTCTAGTGTGTTGTGCGAATTGTTTTTTTTTACCATCTTAGATAGCATAAACAAAGTGTCTCGGCTGCTCATCATGGTGCGTGCATTCAGTACATAACATTTTCCAGTCATTAAGCTGTGACATATACGCAAGTTTCTTCTAGAAAGAAATGGAAACGTAAGAATAATTGTCCATTAATGTGATGTTTGGTCCGTGTAGCCGTAACCCTAGACTTCCGATCATTGACAAAGACAAATGCATCAGCGGTGAATGCAAATGCAAAATGGCAAACTATCGTTCCTTTCTTGTAGAAATGTCCGTTTTTAGGGCTTTTCCTTCATGGATTTCACAGCTGTATCAAGTTCAAAGCTATGCGATGGGTTGATCTTCAGAGATGTGGCTCTAACTTTGCTCCACAGAGAAGTTGGACTCGGATCTAAGAATAAAGAATAGAGAAAATCACGATCATTTAGAACTCAGGGGCAGAAGGAGCGAACGAAGAAGGAGTCAAAGTGTGGGCCAGCTCACATTTCTTGTTGTTTGTGGATCATGTGGTTGTTGTACTCCAAGACAGGAGGGATGGTCTCCTCCTCTTCAGGAACCTGAAACAGAGACATGGAATCAGAGCTCTATTTTTGGCGTTGAAGATGGAGGACACCGCCCAACGCTCGAAAAAGCTCTCTTACCTCCCAGTAAACCTCATCATCAAAGCAGTTTTCATCGGCAGGGTCGCCCCAGATGGGGAACTTCAAGATGAAACCTTTGAAGCGAGAAGAAAAATAGCTTAGATTTCTTCTACAGTTTTTTTTTTATTTTTCTCTCTTTGTATTTGAATTAATGGTTTATTTTGCAAAATTTGATAATCTATTTTGTCCTAAAAGCAGAGTCCTAGGTCAATAGGTTCATTTTTTTCCTTACTGAAACACTATAGAAAATGACTTTTTCATTATCTTTGGCCTGGAGTGATTTCCTTTAAAGACCATATATGGAGTTTATAAACAAATTTTAAATTCATTTAAGTCCAATGGTTCAAGATACATATGAAAACCTCTTTTTTCTTAAAAACACCCACCAACAATTGCTCCTCCAACGAGTCCGAATGCGATGGCCACACATGTCCCAGCTGCCTGAAAGCCTCCCTGAGTTCCTGGAGATCTGTCTTTAAAGTCGTCAACGAAGTCAAACGTGTTGATGAGCCTTGAAAGAAAACCAAAAAAAGGATCACAAACCTTCGAACGGTCATTTCTTTGTCGGCTGGAGAAGAAACTATAGGCACCTAGTTATTATAATTGCATAACATTACACAGATAACACCCAATAATTAGATGCACACACGATGTAGGAATGAGAAAAAACTGGCGAGGTCTTGATTTATGATCTTCAAGCTGTATAAGTGCATGTCAGTCGCTCACCCTTCATGGCCGTAGACAGATTCACTGGCCGCCGCAGCCACGATGGCGCCTATGAATCCACCCAGCATCCCCGGCACAGCGTGCAGGTTGTGAATGCCACATGTGTCCTGAAGCTTCAGATATTTATCCAGGAACGGCTGAGAATGACAAAAAATATTCACACATTATTATAATTAGTTTCCCCAATTTTTTATTTTAATTTAACTTAATGTTTTTTTTAAAGTTCATATATTCACTTTTTTTTATTTTTTTTAAATAAATTAATAAATTATACATTTTCAAACTTTATTTATATATTTATGATGCCGGTAAAAAATACAAACAGACTCAAAAATTTGCATTAAAAGCCTATAAAAACGAATTAATTTGTGATTTGTATGTAATTACTAAGTAATAAACCATCTTGAATTTATTAGATTATTAATAACAAATAATAAATTACATTTATCAACACTGATAGCCTGTGTCAATGTCTACCTGGCTATTAATAGGCTATTTCTTTGAATATAAAGTGAATTTACACAAGGCCTTCTGCAACCGAGATAAGGAATATTACAAGCTAATAGTTTTAAATCCTCCGCCACAGCTTTCTTTGAACTGTTTCCAGCTTACACGTCATTCTGAAAGAATTCACTTCCTGTAATCTTACAACAATCTTGTTTTACTCCAATGTTACTTGCTCACTTGAGTTTTTTCCCCCCCCGCCATCTTTGGCTCAGATGAAAACTGAAGAAGACAGTGAGCTCACCGACACAAAGATGTAGCCGAAAGTGGAGATGATGCCGCAGCAGAAACCAACAATCAGCGAGCCGTAAGGAGTGATCATGAACTCAGCGGCCGTCCCCATGGCAACGCCACCTGCCAGGGTGGCGTTCTGGATATGGACCTGTCGTGTAAAGTGTGGTCGCGTTGAGTGATACATCCTTGTTGTAGGCCTTGTTTGTTTTTATTTGGGGATCTGGTGTTTCCCCGGTGACAAAACATTACCATGTCCAGCTTTCCTCTCTTTTGAGACATGCTGGAGAGCGCCACCGCGGTGAGAACGGAGGACGCCAGGGCGAGGTAGGTGTTGATGGCCGCCCTGTGCTGTCCATCACCGTGGTCTGTGATAGCCGAGTTGAAACTGGGCCAGAACATCCACAGGAAGAGCGTACCTGAGAGGTGAGAGGAGTTAGGTTCACATCTTTTACGATCCAGTAAAACAAATCTGACGGGGAATAATGTGAAATATTCAGGCTGTGGAAGGAAAGCCACGCCAACATACCAGGTTCAAAAAAAATACTCACCAATCATGGCGAACATATCGGAGTGGTAGACGGAGCCGTTGAGCCGTTTGCTCTGGTGCAGGTTTGGTCGATAGAGGACCCAAGAGATGGCCAAACCGTAGTAACCCCCGAAGGCGTGGATGACCATGGAGCCACCAGCATCTCTGCACTGTGTGAAACAGCAGGAGTTAAAACGGGGAATGTCTACTATTTGTGAAATCCCACCTGGGATGATTATGATGATGATGATGATGATGATGGCACTCACATGAAGGAGACTGAGGATGATGAATTCCTCCACAGCGAACAGCGTGACGCCGAATAAGGTGACCACCAACATCTGGACAGGGCTCACTTTTCCCAAGAGGGCGCCGAAGGCAATGAGAGTGCCGGCACAGCAGAAGTCAGCGTTGATCAGACTGTGAGGAAGAAAAACACGGGATTAAGGTTTGACTCTCTCAACAAAATCACTGTCAGGTTCAAAGCAGGCTTCGTTTCCCCTCCAGGGCACCACCAGGATGTGTGGGTGGAAGAAGTAGGAGGGTGTCAGAGGCAGAAGAGTCGCTTCCAACGGACAAACTTGAATGACGAGATCTTTACTGCGTTCCCACGAGGAATTCAGGCGATCAAAAGATTTCATCTGGTGATAGCTGCGACAAAGAATCACTCAAAACAACCCCAGCCCGGACGCATTTTTCCGCGCAACTTAGAAAATACATCATTTTGACAGTTTCAGGGATGATTGCATTGTTGTGTTAAAAACAAAAGGCTGTTCTGCAGCAGACGTGCATTTGTCCCCCCCCCCCTCCCCCTCTGATTCGTGATTGATGGCCCTTAAAGCTGTTAGGGAGGTTTACCTTTCTACTCCTATGTAAATCTTTCCGGTACTGGGGTCGAGGGTGTGGAACCAGCCTTGCATGAGGAGAGCCCACTGCAGGCCGAAGGAGGCGATCAGGAAGTTGAATCCCACGGCACTAAAGCTGTAGCGTTTGAGGAAGGTCATGAGGAACCCAAATCCTACAAAGATCATGACGTGGACGTCCTGGAAGCCTGAGGAGAAGAATATAAACATTTGAATTCCCTCCCTATGAGTATGAGTGATGTTTTTTTCTACTTCTATTCATTTAACATTTTAAGGCCTTTAATAATTAACAGATTGTTGTTGCAGTTTGTTGCGATTTGATGAACTTAAAAAGAGGTGAGAGAAGACAATACAATTACAGCCAATAAGAAACCTAGAACGAGTTGCAAATATCTGAATGTCAGACTACATACAAGGACCAACTTATTCACTTGCAGTTTTGCATCATCAGAATTTAGATTTGAGTTGGGAAAAAAAGCCAAATTTTATTATATTTCTTATTGTTTGAAATACCTCTGCCATTTAAATGCATTATAATTTTGTGATTTGGCAATTTATGGCCATGTGCAGACAGCAGAGGCAGAAAAATTGGTGAAAAAGCAATAAAATGGAGAAAAAAAATGCTGTAAACTGTGTATATAATATTTAATATGTTGATTTTTTTTTCTTTCAGTCGGCTAAAAAACATCAATTTGCTTTCAGCTCAAAAAAAACCCAACAAAAAACCCCCCACATGCATCCCTGAGACAGGACCATCAAAAACACTTTACTTACTTGGATATCTGAAGTAAAAGTCATTTTCGATGTCGCTGGTGATGTTGTGATCCCTTTTGTGTTCTACCCAGTGTGTATCCGACTCCTCATCGTAACGGATGAAAACTCCAAACAGAATAATCATAGCAATCTGCCACACAAAGCAGACAGCCGGCAGGCTCACCCTGACATTGGTGTTCTTCTGCCTGCCAAAAAAGCTATCGCAGCAGTTCCCCATGGCGCTGATGACTCTGGACTGGTGGTGCTCTGATCCCTACTTGGTCAGGTTCTGGCTCCTGGGTGGCTTTCAGCAGCTTCTCAGCAGATACGTCCATATATATATGTATATGTATGGACTCTGCAGTGGGTGTCCTCCAACTCCCTGTGGACACTCCCACTACTTACATGCAGTTAGGTTAAACACTCCTCCAGTGGTCACACCTTTTCACCATCTGTAAATACCAGAACAGGTATCACGGCACCAGGTAACCATAGCCAGAAGTTTGTGGAGCATCGAAAGGAGGCCATATAAGGAGTAACGTGATACGACCTCATTACGTGAGGTGCTCACCTCCAGCTGTTGTTAGAGTTTTTAAAAAAAAAGTTTTTGTTAAGATATAGTCTAAACGAGTAATGACGCGAGTAATGACGCAAAAATCAGGCCTATAAATAAGATGCCTGTAAAAGTTGTTTGGTGAACTCAATGAAAAGTGAAATAAATGACTTAAATGAAATGAAGTATCTGCAACCTAAATGAATGAGTTTGTAGAAATATTTAATAAAGGTGACTATAAGTAATTTTATCAAGTTTGTTTACTGTTTTCTTTTTACAGTGCATGATTAGACCCCAAAGGCACAACAAAGGGAAATAAAAGCGTTCTCTTTTAAAATCTTCTTCTTTTTTTCTTCTTCAGGGTTTACCTCAAATGTAAAACAGTTCATTTAAATTCGTTCATTATTGGTGCATAAATCATATTTTTATATATATTTCTGCAGCATTTTAAAACAAACATTAAACACTGTAAAAAAGAGAATTGTTGGTGATTAAAAAAAAAGAAAGAAAAAAAAAAGGATTCCCACTGGTGACTCAATTAAACTAAAGTATTTATAAATTTAAACTCAAAAATACGTTAATAGTTTCATTCAGGTTAGTATTTGAAGTAAGTAGCAGTTTTTACTTACACCTTTTACAGTGTAAAGACCCCGAAAACATAAATAAGTAAAATTCCAGCTTTGCAAATTCTTCAAATTCTCCCAAAATTAAGTAGTTCCGACTTAATAACAATAATAATTAATAAGTATTAAGTGCGTGTTACCGGTGAAGAAATTCTTTTTTATTTATTTATTTTAATTTTACAGTGTTGCAATTTCACATGTGACATTCCCCGAAAATGATTTCTGCACATCTGCCGGCTGCTCTTTGTAAACACTAAACCGGTCGCAGGTGAACGCACCTGTCAGTCAGCTCAACATATCATCACTAGGATTGTGCGGCTTAGTGGAAATAGGTGTGTGACATTTTTGCTTTAAAGGTTCGCTGTCGAAAAGGAAAAGTGAGGGCAGGTGAAAATTTTCAAGGCAACATGGTGCAACAGATTTCTGAGATTTCTTGCCTTGTGATTCCTGAGCTGTAAAAAAACAAAACAAAAAAAAACGTTAAATTGTTGGATTTAGCGGTTCGATCCCCGGCCGGGGTGAAAGATACTGATCAACAATTTGTCCCTCTGGCGAGACCCCGCAGTGGGAAAGTGGCGTGAACGCTGGTGCTCTGCGGGGATTCTTTAGCCCTCCTTACTTTTTTTCTTTCTTTTTACAGTGTATAAGAACATTTCAAACAAGGTCATTCATGTCGACAGGTGGACCTGGAGAAGGGAGGTGAATTTTAGACATTAGGAACTTTTATAGTAAAGTCCTCACAAAGAGAAACAATATGTAAAAAATATTTCTTTGCATATTTTATTTCTCTCATGTGGTGTCCCCCAGGGCTCCGTCCTCGGCCCCTTACTCTTCAGTATGTACATGCTGCCACTGGGTCCCTTTATGAACTGGTTCCGTAAGAATTAAGAGAATCTCAAAATGTCATTAAAGGGTTCATTTCTTTATTTTCTTTTTGTGCCTTGAACGAGTGCCTGCCTTTCTTTACCACATATGCTTTAAAGTCATACGCTATTAATTTAACTAATTATATTAAAAGCTATTTATTTTTGTAATTTTTGTAGTATAAACTCTATAATAATAATCATAATAATAATAAAATAATAATAATCATCATAATAATAATAATGTAAAATAGTATATTACTACTACTATAATAAATTATAGTAATATATTATTATTATTGTTAATAGTATTAATAATAATGATAATAATTATAATAATATCAGTAATATAAAAGAGTTTATTACTATTATTGTTATTATCAATAATAATAATGTATTCTTATTATATATTAATAGTTATAATAATAATAATATATTACTATTATTAATAGTAATATATTATTAGTGTTATAATATATTAATAGTAATAATAATAATAACAATAATAATGATAATCCTAATAATAATAATGTAAAACAGTATATTACCAATACTATAATAATTTATAGTGATATATTATTATTATTGTTATTAGTAATAATAATAATAATAATAATATGAGTAATATGAAAGAGTTTATTACTACTATTGTTATTAACAATAATAATAATGTATTCTTATTATATATTAATAGTTATAATAATAATAATATATTACTACTATTAATAGTAATATTTTATTATTATTATTATATATTGATAGTAATAATAACAATAATAATAATTGTATTTGTTTTGTATGTTGTACTTAGGTGAAAACACATCACATGACATGGTTGTCCGCTAGTTGACACGTTGTCGATTCCTTCCTCCCCACGTCTGAAATGTTCCTCTGCATGTTCAGCTGGGAATGTGTTTTTTTTTCTTCCAATCTTGATGGTTAACTGACAAAAGAGATTACTATTTAATGAGTCATCATTTGTCAGAGCTCTGCTGTATCTCTGACAGAGGGAACATTCCAGATGATATCAGGTATGCAACACCTTTAACTCCCCCACCTGGTTGTGTAACCTATTGTGAGTTGACTGGTCGAGTCTCTATTGGCTGTTCCCGGTTTACAGCGTAAAGTCGACTTTTGTGTTTCAGAGCGCTGAGGGAAATTATTCTTCTTATTTTAATTTATTCTATTCTGATGGAATCATCATCACTGCCGTTTGCAGATCCTTCACGTCGAAAAGCGTTTCGTGGATCATTTTCAAATTTTACACTCATATAGACCTTTGCACGAGGAAGAGCTGGAGTGATTTGGGGAAAGGTGGCTTGTATATTACCAACACTAGGGGGAGCTTTATATCCAAAAGTTTCAGCCATAATTTCTCAACCGTTAGTCCGAATTATTCCAAATTTGGTGCAAATGAATTAAGTTGAGGTGATCGATCTTGTATGCATAGTAGTTTACTCTAATTCTATATATATATATATATCATATTTTACTCACTAGGGGGAGCGTTTTCACCCAAAAAACTGTGTATATATATAGACGTTTCACAAACGTCTATTTTTGGACGTAAATTCACATTTAAGTTCAATCATGGGGGGGGAAACACGGACAGTGTCTCTGGAACAAACAAGACAATATGTCTATGTAAAACAAGCCCATGTGTACAAACACATCACATCAAGACAAGACAGCAATCTCCAGGAATTAAACTGGCCGCACATGTGCCGGTGAACGTTCACCGGAGACTGAAGTTACTCTTTGAGATGTGTAATCACCTTAAAGTTTTATTTAAAGGTGATTGTACATCATCTGGATTTCAACTTGGATACATACCTTTGCCGGCCGAAGGCCCAAACGGAGATTAGACGCTGCTGACAAGCAGCCTGCAGACGCTTCACCCTGCTGCAGAACAGGTATAGTATAATTACACACGCCAAGAATTGGCACCAAATCTCACATCACCTGAGTTGGAAACTGAGCGAGTTGAATGATGATGATTCTGCCGGTCGCGTCCGAAGCAGCATCGCATCGAAGTCAAGGTAATAATAATAATATTAATAATTCTACATTTAATTTATAATGCACTTTACATTTGGATCAAATCTCAAAGTGCTACAAGGTAAAAGCAGATAAAACCATCAATAAAAAATATATTAACAATTATATTGCATCATCGCCCCAATGATGGACCACAAAAAAAAAGGGCTAGCTGATGTTAGCTGCATATTGGACCCGGCCCCGTGGGCTCATTATCCCTGTTGTCCATGTGACAAATGGACCAGGAAAGATGGTGAACATTTGGATGTTGACCTGTACGGCAGCTCAGTTGACCCATGGAGCGACTGGGAGGAGCTGAATGTGCCGAACCTCCCTGCACAGGAGTCACCTGAGCTCCCGATGGATGGAGCTGGCTGTAAGGCTAGAAGGACAAATTACTGCTGTAGCAAATGGGGTTTTGGGAACAAGGAGTCAAAGATCCTCAACACTTGAGTCATCTGGAGCTACCTGTGCAGGTGGAGATAGTAAGTAACAGTGATTCGGTGGAGGAGCCGAGTGGGAGACCTGACTTAACTTATTTCACTTTGGACATTCTGTAGATTTTGCAGGATGTCCACAGGGCAGATACTACCGTATAAACCACGTCCCCGACTGGTGCAATCTAAACCTACAGCAGCATAGCTAAGATCCAGCTTAGGCTAGCCTTAATTATAAACTTTATCATAAAGGAAGGTTGTAAGTGTCTGCGCCCCGAACCAAGATCGGGAGATAGTACAATTGTGTGTCATCTGCATAACAGGGAAAGTTTACGGAGTGTTTCCTGATAATGTTGCCTAATGGGAGCAAATATAATGTGAATAAAGTGGGGCCAAGCACAGATCCCTGGGGAATTCCACGGGTAACTTTGCTATGAATGCAGGATTCATTGTGAACAGATACAGGCTATTTTAAAAGATTTCGGTACATAGCCTGGATTTACAGACAGATGACGATTTTTTTTATATATGCTGACTAAGGGTAAAGTTTCTTTAAGCAGACTAGTTGGGATGGGGTCTAGGGGACAGGTTCTAGTTGGGATGGAGTCTAGGGGACAGGTTCTAGTTGGGATGGGGTTTAAGAGACAAGTTCTAGTTGGGATAGGGTTTAAGAGACAAGTTCTAGTTGGGATGGGGTTTAAGAGACAAGTTCTAGTTGGGATGGGGTTTAGGAGACAGGTTCTAGTTGGGATGGGGTCTAGGGGACAGGTTCTAGTTGGGATGGAGTCTAGGGGACAGGTTCTAGTTGGGATGGGGTTTAAGAGACAGGTTCTAGTTGGGATGGGGTTTAAGAGACAGGTTCTAGTTGGGATGGGGTCTAGGGGACAGGTTCTAGTTGGGATGGGGTCTAGGGGACAGGTTCTAGTTGGGATGGAGTCTAGGGGACAGGTTCTAGTTGGGATGGGGGATGGGACAGGTTGTTTTTTCAGATGAGGAAATTAGAGAAGTTAATTGTATTGTATCTCTATTGTTAATTGGATCAACAGGACTGAAGCGGTCTTGATTTGCGCCGGTTCTATCGGTTGTTTATAAGACCATAGTCCTAGGGTTTAATCTAGAACCATCTGAAAGCAGCAGGTTGTGGATCTTGTCCCTAATAGGTATTATTTTGTCCTTAAAGAAGCTCATGAAGTCGTTGCTACTAAGGGTTCTAGGAATACCGGGCTCAACAGTACTCTGACTTTCAGTCAGCCTGTCTACAGAGCTAAACAGAACCCTGGGATTGTTCGGATGTTCCTATATCAGCTGACAGTAGCGGGCCGCTCTGGACCCGAGGATGGCCCTCCTGTGTGTATTAATGCTAACTTTCCAGGCTAAGGCTAAACACTTTCTTTCTGGTTTCTGGGTTCTTTGTTTGAGGTTTCGAGTCGGATTGTTGAAAGATGAAGCTGCTCTCCGATTCACACTCTTCTTTTTTTGGAGGGGGGGTCGATAGAATCCAGAGTTAATCTGAGTGAGTTTGCAGTCCCATCGAGAAAACAATCATTTTGCACAGGAATAACTTTAAAGTAAGTGGAAACATGCAACTGAACTAAGTGCAGATGGAATCGCTTCTTTATATTTTGCTACAGCTTCATCAGATATAATTCTAAGGTAGAAGGATTTTTCTAGAGGCGTTTGATTTAGTAGTGCAAAATCAAAAGTAATGTGTGATTAAAACAATGAGTGTGCTCATGTGACTGAAGCCAACAGAGTCTGATACTGAATTAAACGCAGCACCAAGACTATGGCTGTCTTTATCTAGGTGAATGTTGAGGTCACCTAGAATATTTATTTGATCTGTCTTAAGGACTAGGCTTTATAAAACCTCAGAAAAACTCTTTTCAAAATGTTGAGTATAGGCCAGGAGCCCGATACATTATGACCGATGACATTTGTGGATGCTTCCTGGTTGGATTTTCTAAGAGTTAAAGTCAGGCTTTCAAATGAGTTTGGATGTAGGATTTAATAGTAAAGAATAAATAAAATATGATGATCTAAAATAAGATCATTAAAACTGTTTTAGATGTTAGATTTCTTATCATAAGGAGTCCACACTCACTACATTCCACAAGAACTACATTCTTGGTTTTTAATTTTAATTGGGTTTTGGGCTGGGCGACCCTAAAGGAGGCGCAGAGAGGCGTGTAGGACCGCGACTCTGCGTCCCGGTCTCAACCCTGTGACGTCACGTTTGCTCTCTTCTAGTAAACTCCCTCACATTCCTGGATAAGAGCGCCGCTCCATCCAATGTTGGATGGATACCGTCTCTCCTAATCGGTCCAGGCTTTCGCCAAAAAGTTCACCAAATGTCTACCGGACCCACATCGTTCGCTGGGCACCACCTCGACAACCAGCGGTCCAACGATGACATGTGGATTAACACGTCATCGCTGGTCAGATTGGGGAGGGGTCCAGAGAAAACTGCAGAGTCAGACATTGTTCTGGTACACACACCGATTGAACATTGATTTTAGTCACTTTTCTATATTTACGTTTAGTCTTTGCCAGCGGTTTTAAATCAGATTCGCCGTCGTCCGCTCTGGCGACAGCAACGCATTACATCATCGTCGCTGATTTCACGTTTCCTGGAATAAAAAGTTGGTTTCTCAGCGGGTGTGCTGCTGGGTGGGCAGAACCTGTTCCAAACATGAACTGGTGGTGAACTGTGGGCCGGTGTGTCCGGTGACACATTGTGACGTCACAACTCCAAACATTAAAACATTTGTCCTTTAGTTTATCTTTAATCTCGGTCATAAAACAAACAAACGGACAAACCAACAAAGAAACGCACAGGGGGGAAAACATGACCTCCTTCCTTTGAGGAAGGTAATCATCTTTCAGCGTTGCACATTTGTCTCTTACAACCCATCAGTGGGTTCTGATCATCCGGTTCTGACCCGCTGGTCACACCAAACCCTTGAGAGAATTAAGCCGTGGGAAGAAATTCAAGTTTTTCTATTTTTATCGTCCCGTTTATATCAGTCTGTCTTACTTACTTTCTTATTGCCCTTGTTGCCCCTTTTAGGGCAGCAACTAAGCAGCTCCGCTGATTCCGTCGGTTGTTGTTACCCTAACATATCTTGTTTTTCGAGTTGCTATTTGTTTCCCCCACCCTTAGGAGATGAAACTCCCACTGGCATTGCTCCAGGGTCCCGGAGACACACAGGCTCTCTGAACACAAATGGATTGCAGCCCAAAGGGGGGAGATTTATCTCAGAGGGGTTTTACATATTTCACTTTTATATTTAGCTTAAGAAGTGTGAAAATGTCCCCGAGCCACTAGAAAGAAAATGCTACTTTTTCTTGGTTGTTTTGGGCAAATATTTAAAATCAAGAAAGAAAAAAAGATTAAAATAAATAAATAAATCAAACTCGGTCTGAGTTTTCACTGGACAGGAATTACAATTCCGATTAAAACTTGAAAAGTAACGACAGATGTAGAAGTTTAAAGGATCCTAGATGTAATTGGCCTCAGTACCCGTACCAGTATCAGTTACAGCAACCGGGGAAAATGTGAAGCATCTGAAAGATAACAACAGTGAGGAAGAGGATGAGCTTGAGGAGAATCACAAGATCATATTTGAAACTCTGTCACATGCAGCTTCTGTCCTGCTCAAAGGTTCAGACTGTGGGGAAAATCTGAATTAACAGAAATCAATCATGAGTGCTGAAAAAAAGACAGAAGTTCACAGTAACCAAGCAATCCTTGACATCCTGGACTTCTGTAAGTCTTAAAGACATGTCAGCGTCCTGGATGAGATGTTATCATGGCTGGGATGAATTTAGAATAGTAACTAAGTACACTACTCAATTACTCTGAGTGGGTTCTCAGAACTCACTACTCCAAAAAGCTTATTAGAATTTGTCGGCAACATTTAATCACCATTAAAATATGCCGAAACCCACCTCTGGGTAAAATTATAATGCAAATCCGTCCTGAGGTTTTTCTGTTATCTGGCCCACAAACAAACAAACAGCATAGAAACAAACAAACAAACAACATAGAAAACAAACAAACAAACGCACAGGAGTGAAAACATATGGTTTTATAAGATTACAAAGTCATATCTGGGCGTTTTAAGATAGAAAATCTCTTAAAGATAGCTGGAAATACACATAAACATTTGATATATATTCAGGATTCTTTGACTTAAAATGATGTCAAAGATGCATTTTCTAAAAATAAGGTCCTCATTTCTCCCTCAAATATAATCTGTTCAGCGATTGATTAGTGAAAAGTCGGTAAGACTTCATGTTTTTTGCGGCGACCGTCTGGAAAACTGCCTCGTCACAAAGGTGGAAACAGGCTGAGTTCATGAAATCCGATGAATGAGAGATACGGGGTTCCAGCGGGACAGTGGCGCTGACAACAGCCTGATTATCTCATAGATTAAATTACTCTCCAGTGGCAAACAAAGTAGTTACAATTCAATCAATCGTGAGCATCTACAGCCGGAAAATTCTACGCAGGGCCTGGAGTGTAGGAAAGAAAAAAGTTTCATTTACATTAAAATGCCAGCAGCTGTTGTTGCTTGTATTTAAAAAAATGCGGTGAAAAAGTACAAGGTATTAGTGACAAAAACAGAAAAAAAGGAAAATCTGTTTTAAAGCTACATTGTTAATTAAATTAAATAACAGTAAATTACAAGCAATCCAATTATTTTTCTTTTTTATATATATAAAAATCCTTATTTCACAAATATACCATCTTTTTTTAGCATCTTATTTCTGCAGAAGTTACGGCGGGATCTTGTAAAATGGATAAAGTTGGTTTAATTTAAGTTTGATACTATTAAAATCTGTCATTTAGACTGAATAAAGTTTTTACGGTAATGACTTGCTTGTGAAATGATGGTATGTTTCCGTTTGTATTTTCGTGTTTTCAAAGTAAGATTCAATGTTTTCCACATATTACGTCCGTGAATAATTAAGTTATTTACTGTCTCTTTATGTAAAATAATTCACTGCAGTGATATATTGTTTAAAATGTTTACAGACTTTTACTCTTAACATTTTTTAGTCATTTCTACAGAATTTTCTTTTTCAGTTTACGCATTAACGCATCAGCAATCCTATATAATAATAAAACACTGAGTGGGATCATCCCACTGCACCACAAGTAACTATTATTTATTAAGCATTATATTTTTTTAGTACATTTTGCTGATAAGACTTAACATATTTTTCCTTAAGAAATCTTGTTTGTATGTAAGACTTTGACTTGTTATGGAATATTTTCACAGTGATGCATTAGAGGTCTGCTGAAATGAATGATCCAAATATAATATCCCAACAGGTGAGTGCAGAAATGTTTTTTGAAGAATATAGTTTTGCATATAGTTGTTATAAATGGATGCAATTGAACTGCTCTGCGACCCAAATGGAGAAAAAAATGACATTTTTAGAGGTACGACTGGCTAGACATGTGACAGAGGGAGAGTATGGAGGTTTTAGATCTTATCTAGCGATGGCATCTCAGCGATTTTCTCTGTCAGCTGGAGTGGTATGTTCTGCTTCAGCCTCACACAGTCAAGGAATGATGCCGTTGGAGATAGAACTCCTGTCAATCTACAAGTGAGTGAGACACAGATCAGTGCACTAAAGCTATTGGAACAACAAAACCTCATTATTGTCTTGGCCTCAGCATCGTCTCCAACAAAACTGTCAGTTCATTCGCTGTTCCCGCTGCAAAAACACGTTCTCCAATTCACCTCGTTACCCAACTGAGGCCTTCAAATAATATATTTGGCTTCTCACAGTTCACATAAAAACCAGTCTCTATTTGAAAATGATCATGCATGTAATCATCTGCCTCGATTAAGACATGACACTTGTGGGAGGCGATGCCGTGAAGTCTAAGTGACCTTCAGGGGAGAACAAAGAGTTCAGGTCAATCAAGCTTTCATCAGGTCGCAGCATCGTGACTAAGAGTGCGACTATGCTCCTGCACCTGACTCTGTACGGTACACGATGTTACACAGAGTCAGATGCCAGAGAGATAATGGGAGCGTCAAGCGATAGCCTGTTTTTCGGCAGGAGAAAATGTCAGCAGACACCTGATGGCCGGCCAGATACCTTCCAGCCACCATGTGTGGACCTGCAGAGGAGTCAGGTGTTCTACGTTGTCAAATAGCTGTTTTGTTGCTCTTATGATTTATCGTGTGACTCGAAATCTGCCAAAGTCAATGTATGGGACAGGTTCGTCCGCTGTTGCAACACATGAAGGGAGAGGCGGAAATATGATGAAGAAGGAGAGGAAGGTCCAATTGAATTCAAATATGGTGAATATTAAAGGTGTAACGGTACAGAAAAATCAGAAAACACTCAAATGCATTTGTGTCCTTTCTCATTTTTTTTTCTATAACCAACACCGGTCAGCGGAACAGACTATGGCTGTGTCTTTGAGAACTTAACAAATTAAATCGAAATAAGCATTCCTTAGATTAAAGAAAGGAATGACTTGCACTAGAAGGGCACCGACCTGTGACCCCTAGATAACCGGGTTTGAACGAAATCGGACCAATAGTTGAAAATGACAGTCCAATAACTCCCCCTCACGACCTCAACTGGTTGAAAACCCATTCTTGTGCAAATAATAATTTTGGCCATTTCATTTTCACTTTCACGTTTATAGCCAAGCTATCTCATTGTAATTGTATTGAGCTGGCGGGTCGCCTCAAAGAGGAAGATTTATTGATAGATAGTAGTTCATTGGGGCGGAACTCCGCCGGAACTTCACTCACAGAGGGAGGCGCTTTTCTATCCAATATTGTGCCAATATTCTCAAAGAGTTGGCTCCGAACCAGCCCTGGAAAATGACAACAGGAAAATCAGCATGTAAGAGGTGTTTGGAGGACAGGTATCAGCGCGTTACTTCTCCGCGTGTAATTAAATCAATGGATCTCTTCTCAGAACTCGATTTTTATTTGACAAAGACAAACATATCAATGCAAGGATTCCACATTAGTTCAACGTTAATGTTCCGTAAATCCAGCATCAAGGGAAGTGTCATTTGATTTCCGTCGATAGGTTTCTATACCCTGGGCGGGTCGGATGTTTCACCGTTCCTTAGTTGTGTTCTGCCAGCTGTGGATCCTGGGAACGCCACGTATACAGCACATTCCATCCGACAGACAATAGCCAGCCATTTTTAAAGTTTGTTAACAACATGCAAATGTAATCATTTATTTTTTTACTCAATGTTTTGTTTTTCCTTTTACGTGGATTCCAAGTAACTTTTCTTGTTCCGTCTCAAATTGATGAATTTCAATTTCCATGATTTTTAAACACACACACGAAATCAGAAAAAATAATGCACAGTTTATGCACAAATGATCATTATTATTATAATTATAATTATTATTATTTGGAATGATTTGTATGACATTTCGAAGTGAAACTAAAACTTTTTAAGCCTCGGTCACTCCATCATATTTCATTCGTTAACTTTGTTCAGGGACCTCAGGGCTTGTGTGTGCGGCTATGTGCTACCGCTAACTTTATTTAAAATGATGTACTTTGTTCCTCGGGTTTATTAAAGTAGAAGTATGTTATAAAGTACATTGTATCGAACCTTTTCCGGGTTTCTCCTCCACAGCTTATTTTGTCCTCACTGGTTTACTTATATTGTGTTCGTTATTATTATTACTTTTGTTCTTATTATTGTTGTTATTATAATAATTATACTTATTATAATTATTACTTTTTTAAAATTATTATAATGGTTATTATTGTTTCTATTATTGCTGCTGTTATTATAATTATTACTTTTGTCCTTAATATTATTGATATTGATATTTTTTTGCAACATATTTTAATCATTTAAAAGCAACGATTATTCGTCAAATCGTTTTCAAATCGTCGAAGCAGTTTGTTAAACATGGGACCTTATAGTTAGGAGTTGAGGAGAAAGCCGTCTATGCTAAGACAAGAATGCGTTGCCTTGGAGCCAAATGAGGGAAAATAGATCCATTAACATCACAGAAGACTCGGGCGTTCGCTGGAAGTCACAAAACGTGTTGAGCAGCCAGTTTGCACAACCACAAAAATAGATGCAAGACCTTTCTTGTCAAGTCCTTTTCTGTTTGTAGAAGTGAAGTCACATGAAGGGTGTGGTATCAGGGTGACAAATTCATTTGGAAAAAGAAGCTTCACACCCAAACAGAATCTGCAGGATTTTCCTCCGTTGCTCGAGGATGAAAAGCTGCAGGATTCAGCTGGAAGTTTTGGTTTGTAATGTGACGATCAGAGTTTGCATCAACGCACATAATGCATGAACCAAACCAAGAAGACCTCAGACAGGCTATCCAGGAAAAACTCTTATAATGGACTTTAGGAGAACCACTGA
This sequence comes from Lophius piscatorius, assembly GCA_009660295.1. NCBI lineage: Eukaryota > Metazoa > Chordata > Actinopteri > Lophiiformes > Lophiidae > Lophius > Lophius piscatorius. The sequence continues at coordinate 70,496 of VRLP01001190.1, read as the reverse complement.
TTGAGATTTTAGCCTCTTAGAGCTTAGAGAGTAAAAAAAAAAACCTTCACCTTCAAACGTTTTACTTCATAAATCACTAAAGGGATAACTGGAAGGTGCTTCAACTTCAGTCAAACATAAAACTCTCCCAGGTGCTCTAAAATAATGCATCTGCTTCAACATCCAAACAACAATGAAACATATTTGGACTTTTCTGGAGTATTTAGAAAGTGATTATTTGATTTTAATCTCATTACTCGCACTTTTTAATGTGTTTCCACTGAGTATTTTTTATGTACCCGTATTTATTTTACCTGTAGACTGGGATCCTATGACCTGTGAAAATGATTATGTGTGCTACTTCCTTCTCGGCCCGGTTAGTGTGAAAAAAAGATTGTGAAAGAGATCCTTAATCTCAATTGGTTAAGTTTCTTGGTTAAATAAAGTTGGAGTAGGCCTACGCTGTAAAAAGAGAATTATCTGATGAACTCAAACCGTACTTCAACTGGTAACACCCAATAAATATATATATATATAAATATATATATATATATATATTAAGTATATTATTAGTTAGTTCCTTAAATCTGAGTTTAAGTTTAGAACTCAAAAGCATGAAGAAGTAATAATCCAGTTTTAGAAATTCTTCCAGTCTGTTGCAAAATTTTTTAATTTTTTAATTTATTTATTTTTTACAGTTTCATCTTCAAAAAACCTAAAACCAAAAAGAGTTAAAAATCTTTTTTTTATTATTGGCACACTGGAAAAAGAAAAAAAAACTCATCCACCTGTGACGCAATTCATTTTCAGCTTAAAATAATAGGTTAGGTTTAAATATACAAGGTCGCAGCAAAGACACAAGGAAATAAAACAGATTTTTCCATCACACATCCGATGTAAGACCGAATGTGAAAGTGCATTTTGATCTGGACAAAGGAATGATTCGTGAGTTCACACATCTACCTGCTAATGTTCTGTAGGCGGAGTGAGTTGTCTTCATGGAGAACTCCTGAGCTTTAGTTCTTTGCAGCTGATGATAAATGGTGTCTCCTCACGTGGCCGTATGCCCCCACCTCCCAGAAAAGTTTTTTATTTCCTTTCCTGCATATCTGTATTATAAGACATTCAGATGGCAAGAATCGACTGACCCCCCCAGTGTCATCCCCCCAGTGAGTAATATATGAATTATTAAATAAATACATATGAATTATCAAAAATATATATATATTAAATAGATCTCTTTAAGTCGATTCGTAAATTTTAGAGATAAAGCTCCCCCTAGTGTTATAAATATACAGCCGTCTTTTCTCAGATCAATCCAGTTCTTCTTCCCCTTAAGGTCTTTGGGTATATACAATATAAAAAGGATCCATCAAAAGGTTTTTGAGTTATGGCCAAAACAGTGTTTTTCGTAAAAAAGCTCCGCCTAGTGAATAAAACGAACAATCAGGGTTAACCAAGTCCAGAGGTTCAGTATAATGTGATAAATCACAGATTACTCAGATTACTCACACATACTAACGATTATTTTAGGTCTCGGCATGATCTGAGACACCAAAGTTATGCAAATAAATCAGAATTATTTTATTTATGTTATTCAGAAAATGATCAGGACAGGTTAAAGAGTCTGAACATCAGATGGACCGAATGACTTTTAGCCTCCAAGCTGGTGAACTCATCCAATGATGTAGCCGTTTAAACTAACAAGAAGCACAACAGGAGCTTTTTGTCAGACCATATCTCAGGAGGAATGGCGTCTGACTACTAGCAGACGCCTGTGGCTACCGCCGTCACACGCTTCGCTTCATGAAGCCAGACGTCCGGTTTGTTTCTGTCATCAGAGAAACGCTGATTTGAGATGACAAGATCATTCTCGCCCATCCACACACACACACACACACACACACACTGAGTCACAGTCGCAGGTATTCTAATGAGGAAGAGTATCGTCTTGACTTTGCACAATATTGTCGCAGTGTTTTAAAGCACATCTGGAATAAATTCAGACTTCGGACCTCGTTGAATTCAGCGCACGTTCCGGAGGCATAGGTTTTAGATCGCACGCCATTCCTGAAACAACCCTCGCATTTATCCGGGCTTGGAACCGGCACTAGATGTTGCTGGGTAGGCTATTAGCACTAAAGGCCTTGCTTAAGGGTTCACATTTGACGTCTGCCACGCCCTCTTTGACCGGGATTCGAACCCCGAAGACAAAGGGGGAGCCAAAGTGAGTGGTGTGACCCACTATGCCATCCAGCTGCACAAAGGCTCAAGAGGGCGGCGGCGTTTTAACCTTTTGAGCAGCAGAAACTCTACGGAAATTTACCGGGGACGTCGTTAGAATTCTGTGGGCGTCGAGAAAAAGTTCAATCGGCACTTTCGCCGCCATTGATAGTCTTAGCTCGCAAAAAAAAAAAGGCTTGAATCTGTGATCAGGAGCAGCAGTTGATGCAATAAAACCTTCACCGGGTCAACTGTATTTAGGCTTTTTCACGCTCTGAGGGATTAAGCCTTCATCAAGGTGAAGGCTTGACGTGCGGCTGCAGGTGAACTGCCTTATCACCGACAGAGCGAAGGGGATTATCCGAAAACATTTTAAATACGGCTTAAAGAGAAGAACCAGAGCTAATCTGAAGAACATGAATCCGTCTTTACAAGCAGAGCAAAGAGCTACAGTAGGGATCTGAGAGCCAGACAACGACTCGGGTGCGTGGAGATGAGTATCAGATCAGGATTACCTCTCCGTGACACACGCCCACAGCGCTATCTCAGCGGATCAGTCACGAGTCGAGATAAGTTGGTGTCACTCAGCAATGTCACCTGCCTTGGGCTTTAGATGGAGTCCGTCTGATTTGAAGGTTTTCCTTGGACTTAAAAAAGTAGGACAGGAAATATGTTTGATGATGTTTTTTATCGAAGTAGACTTTTCTTTTTTTTTTTATACTAAGATTTTATTAATAATCTCCGCTCCAGCTCGAGTTCAGTCCTCACTTTGTTGTGACTCTGAGGGTTCATGCAGGGTGTCATGTGATCCATGCTTTACAGACAGGTGGAACGCAGCTTCTGGCAAAGGTTGTCCGGAGGTGAAGCAGCGGGATTGATCGGCGACTGGCTGTCAAGGGAGTCTATCAGGGCGTGGCAACCTTTGTCAGATGAAATGAATGCATGGGAACCCCAGAATTATGGATTTAGCCTCCTCGCCACTAATAATAAGTAAGCTAGGCCTACTGGGTGAATCCCCGAGACCCTCCAATCCCCAGCATAATACGAGCAATCCCGCTGATTGATGTCCTCAAAGTAAATGTGTGAGTTATGTCTGTCGTATAAAATGTCCATCTAGTGACTGAATATGAACTATTGGAGTAAATTATGATATATATAAGATGGTTGCCCTTGAGTCGATTCAAATGCACCAACTTTGGACTTAATCGGACCAACGCTTAAGTATATGTTTACGAAAAACAGTGTTTTTCATATTAAAAAACTCCCTCTTGTGAGTAAAATGTGAATTATATGATTTAAATAATATATACCTAATTATATCTATATAAAGATATAAATATATATCTATATATACAAGGTAGATCTCCTCCAGTTGATTCTTATGCACCAACTTTGGACCAAATAGAACCAACGGTTGAGAAATCAAGGCCTCAAACTGTAATTTTGGAGATAAAACTCCCCCTAGTGGCAGAAATATGCAACTGACCTTTCCCAATATCACTCCAGCCCATCCTTGCAGCATGGTCATTTTTTAAATGATCCACAGAATAGTTTTTGAGTTAACGCGAGGGATGACCATTCCACAATATCTCCGACTTTATGGATAGATATAAATCAGTGTTCTCGACTCACACCGTCAGTATTTATAGGACAGCACCTGTGTCAATAATGGCGCCCTGGGGTGCCGTTCAAAATATTTTTGACGTTGCTTAGTAATGTTTCCACAAAACAAAAGTCACTCAACGTTCTGGGAGCGGTTTTATGACCTTACAGTACCACATACTATAGTTGCTGCTGTTCCCGTATACAACGCAACGCCTACCGGCGCTGAAAAAGTTTAATTCGGTATTTAGCTACCATAAGACGTTACAGTATGATTAAACAAAGCAAATCAAACAATAGGTTTTAAAAGAGGTGAATGATTTTGTGTCCTCTGGAGGGAGCCGTAGGTTTCTGTCTGATCGCGCTCTGTTTGCTAAGCTAAGCTAACCAGCGGCTTAATATTTGGCACGGATGCTTATGATATAAATTTTTCTCACCGGACTTTGGTTAAGAAAGCGAAGAAGAACATTTCCGGGGAAAAAAATCATTCTTTAAAAATGACAATGTTGAGACGGCTAAAGCTGCAACTGTCACTTCCAAATGCTATTAGCCCGGATGGAGATTTAATGACGGTGACGGAGGCGGAACCAGGAAGTAACATATGTTGTCATTCTGAAAACCTCTCAAGAAAAAGAAGTGTGAATTATTTTGCCTCACTTTAAATAAAGTGGCGTTCTCTGCTTCAGAGTTGAGCTGTGTTATTGTTGTTACCGACCGCAAGACAGAGTTAAGCTAACCAAGTTAATATTAACCGGAGATTTCTTTACAACGGTTCAGGGGCCGAGAAGCCGGTCAGACAAAGGATCCTCGCTAGAACACGCCGCTGGCATTTTAACATTCGCCCATGCCATAAACCACATTCAAAAATATTAGTTAATATGTTTAGAGGAGAGGATATTTTTGAGCGTAATGGAAACCCAACCTCCTGTCATCATGTCGTCACGCCAGGGCCCGACATTTCCACAAATCTGTCTTTGACTAATTACCTTATTTGTCACTCCGACTGTGGTTTCAACTCAGTGACAACACGCCCAGAGTTAACACTCCATCTTCTAGCACCGCAATAACTAATGTAAACCAGGAGAGCACTCAGAGAACGCAAACCTCCGCCGAGGCACAACATTTTAAGGTCAACAGAATCAATTAGATTTATTTAGGGAACATTTCATGCATATTGGAGTTTTTCCAAAAACTCCAACATATATATATATATATATATATATATATATATATATATATATATATATATATATAGATGTGAATAAAAAAGTTAAATAAATAAATATATTTATCATATTCATTATATGTATAAATACATATATAAATACAAATACAAAATAAATGTATATATACATAATTTATTATTAATTAATTTATTTTATTATTTAGTTTTTTACAGTACCCACTGTGTATATATATATATATATGATCTCTATATATGATATATACATATATCTCTATCATATCTCGCTAATACTCTGGAAACATTTGATTTTCCTCATTCTCTCGCGTCTTCCACTTCCTCTGAGCCTCCAGGTTTTTTCTATTGTGTTTTGTTTAAAATGCTGCGACACACAGAACGTCATCGAATTCAAATCATCTCTAAGATATGAGAAAATCTACCTCTGGGGTAAAGTTTTATGCAAATCTTTCCTTTAGTTTCTCTGTAATCTTGCAGGAAAAACCCACAAAGATACAAACAAACACACAGAGGTTTAAATATTGCTTCCTTTTTAGGTAACTAGCGTATTGATACCTGGGATTCAGTGGTTAGCACTGATCCCTTAGCGCTAGCTAACTGGGGTTCTGGACCCTTTCTGAGTGGAATTTTTGTAACTTCTCCCGATGTCTGTGGAGATTCCACATTCCAAAAAGTCTCTCTTTCTTGCCTGTAGCTGTGAGCCGTCGTTTGTCAGCTCTGTGATGGACGGCTGTTTAGTCGGGGCGGCTGAACTACGCCTTTTGCCCATTTTCAGCTGAGATAGGCTCCAGGCCCTGTTTCGCTCCAAGGCTAAGAGGATGAAGAAAGTCGATGATGTTTTAAGTAGCTTGTTCTGATTAAGAAGCATGTTGTCATATCAGCATGCACTTCCAGCATCACTCGATCATCAGCGCGTTGGCGTTTATAGAGTCAAGAGATCAATAATAACCTTTATTTGTATCGCAACTGTTAAAAAACGAGATGTTTACAAAGTGCTTTGACAGCAAAAACAAAAGAATTTCAAAACAAGATTACAAAAAGATGCACAGATTATACTATAGTACAAAGAACGCGTTTAAAGGTCATTAAAAAAAAAAAGGTGACGTCACACACTTACGTAAACATGGAAACAATTGAAGGAAATACAAGATGAGAGAAAAATTAAGGACAAATAAAAATAAAATTCTATTAAAAATAAATAAATAAATAAAGAGTAAATGCTTCCCGTTCCCACTGAACCAAGATGGATCGGTTTAGACGTGACAGATGACACAGAACATTCTGTTCTTATGAGGAGGAATGAAAAGCTGGCAAACAGGCAAATTAACAAGAGTACTGGTATCGACCGAGTCTGCAGAACAGAACCTCCGTGTCCAGAACAACGCAACATTTATGAGTTTTTTATTTTTCACGTGTCTTCTAGATCTCAAATTATACGAACAGAAAAAAAACAACCTGAAATTGGAGGGACTTGATGAAAGTACGGAATAAAGGGGCACCCGCTGATGTATTACACGAGACTGGCAGGACTTGTCCGAAGTCTGAACAGAAGAAGATGGAAATTGTGAAAAGCAATAAAAAGATGAAGGTATACACTTAAATAAAACACTGAAATAACTAGAGAAAATTAGAAGAAGAAAGCAAAATTAAAGGCAAATAAAATACAAAATGAAAAACATATAAAGAAAAAGAAACAGTTTAGAACGAATAAAAGGAAACATCGCATCACAAAACAAAAGCAACAAACATCAAAGGGGAAAGGCATGATTTTTATAAAAAAGAAGAAAAATATGAGAAAATAAACAGTAACAGTAGATCTCACAGAAGATCTCAGAAATCTTATGAAAGCCACAGCAAAACCTCTGATGGCTGATCTGATCTCAAGAAGGACGACCTATTCTGTTTCATAGCCTGGAGCCAGACAAGCTTTAAGAATGTTTCAGTGCGATGACACAGGACACGGGAACTGGTCATGTGATCACAAAAAAACCCTCCTTTTACTTCAGTCAAGTGTTTTAGTTCCTGCTCAGGATAATTCAGTGGAGTGTTAGAAATTTAGTAACCATTGAAAGAGCATTCAAACTGGTCCGAACTTTAACTTCGTTATGGTTTTCTTCTGTTTTCAACGCGGTAATAATCTTCCAACAGACACACCTGACATTTTAAAGCAGCATTACTCTAAGAAAGCACTGAAAGAATGTCAGAAGAATGTCCCTAAAAGAGTCAGAAACTTTCTAGGAATTCCTTCTTCCGAGGCTCAAAATGATTGTCATAGTTTCCCTGACCTCCAGTGGCTTGACTCGATGCCACAAAACCATTTTCTCAACACATGTTGTAAGACTCTCTCACGCAGGATGAGAAAATCTTGTCTCACATAGATGGAGGCTGAAGGAACTTCGGGAAATGTGCGTTATTCATCTGTTTGCACGATCAACGTTAGGCATGTCACTTCTTCCTGGAATATTACATGCTCCCGTTCCCACTGAGTCAAGAGGGATTGGTTTAGGCGTGACTGATGGCACAGATGTAAAGACAACATTCTGTTCTCATGAGCAAGAATGAAAAGCTGGCAAACAGGCAAAGACGCAATTAACAAGAGCACTGGTATCAACTGGTCCGTTGACCGAGTCTACAGAACAGAACCTCTGATTCCAGATCAACCCGAGCCCAGACATTTATGAGTTTGTCAATTTTCATGTGTCTTCGAGAGCTAACATTATATGAACAGAAAAAAACCAGCGCGAAATTAGGAGCAAATTTATGGAAAGTTATTGCGCAAGACGCGCTTGACTTGTCAGAAGTATCTATGTATCAACGTGGTGTCATGTGACATGACAGAGTCACTATTTGATCACTGTAACAATATTAATAAAATATAATTTCCATGACAGGTGCTATGTTGTTTGTTATAACAGTGTTATTACAGTCTTATTATCGGTCGCAACTATTACACAGAAAAACAATCCAGCACATGGCTTTGAATCAAAGCATTTTTTTGCGTAAGTCAGTAAGCTCCGCCTTAAGCTTCTTGAAAGAGGGTCTGTTCTTTGGGTCGTATTGCCAGCAGCTGCTCATCATCATGGAGATTTCCACAGGGCAACAGTTTGGAACAGGCATACGATATCCTGAAACACATGAGAGAAAAGCTTTTAATACAGTCTTCACACTGTCTGAGACGTGTGGAAGTCAGAAAAAGACATGAGGGACATATAATATATTCAGAAAGGTCAGTTGCGTTTTTCTGCCACCAGGGGAAGCTTTATCTCCTAAGGTTTTCAGGCCATGATATCTCAACTTTAGTTCCGATTTAGTCCAAATTCCGTTGCATATGAATCGACTCAAGAAGATTTATGCTGTATATTTTTTGTGTTTACCTTTCTCCACCTCGTCTCGTGCCTGTTGGTTGCTCATGCTCGTGTAAGGCGTCATTCCCAGGGAGAAGGTCTCCCACAGCAGAACTCCGAAGCTCCAGACGTCACTCTGTGTGGTGAAGCGACCTGAAAGCACCAGCAGAGGGCAGCATTGACAAAGTCCAGTCACACTGACTTCTGAGCGACAGGGACAGAGGACATGACATAGATGACGGAGGACATGACATAGATGACAGAGGACATGACACAGATAGATAGAAACTTAAATAATCCCCAAAAGGGGAAATTTCGTGGTTGCAGCAGCTCCAACATACAGGTATTCTAAAGCTGACAAAAATAATGACATACTATATAATAGGACATCTTATAGAAATGTATAGATAAAAATGATATATAAACATTATACACACATACATATACATGCACACAAACACATATACGTATATTTATATATACATACATACATATGTACACATACATACAGACATGAATGTGGCTGCAGGGCAGCAGCTCCTGTGCCTCACCATAGTTCAGGGCTTCAGGAGACATCCATTTGACTGGGACCTGTCTGAGGCTACCCATGGCAGAGTAGACACCGTCAACCGGCTGACGGGACATCCCAAAGTCACTGATCTTCAGCAGGTTCTGCTCTGCAACCAGACAGTTTCTTGCTGCCAGGTCTCTTTAAAAAAAAAGAAGAAAAAAAGACAGATGGAGGGACATGGAAGAGGGATGTGTGCAGAAACCCTCACAAACAAGACACAAAGACATCATGTTCCTGAAATAATATGAAAAAACATTAAAAAAACAAAACAGTGAGGGAGGAAAGTGGGTCAGAAGGAGTCAGAGAGGAGGCGTCACAGTCATAGGGCTGCATGTGAAACATTTAGTAGGCTGTGTTTCAGGCTGAGCAGCATCCAACAGTCTGACCTCATCTGACCCTGCTGGGAGAACGGATCGGTCCTCATGGACCTCAGAGCTTCTTCACTGGCCGAACCCAAAAACAGATGCCCTCAAACACTGGAATAAATCTTAATAAATCTTAATGTGTCTTCTGTAACCTTCCTCGACAATGTTCACTTCTACATCTCTTCTCTATCCTGTTGCACCATTTCTTCTTTTGAGACACGCTTTGATGCTAAGATTTCTTTCCAGTGCCTGTAGGCTTCATACAACGCTCCCTGTTTGATATTCATAACCAATTAGAGATCCACGGTCTGTGGAGGCTGTGAGTGGAGAGGCAGCTGGGATTGTGAGACATTTTCACGCCGCTCTCGCCTTCTTTCCACTTTCCTCTGCACAAGAAGACACACACTGTGAAGAAAATTCTTTGTGATTGACGATTAAATACCGCCAGAATTTTGCCCCCCCCCAAAAAATACGGTGACCCTAAACAGGTAATTACGGTAAATAACCGTGAAATTAAAATATAAAACATGTTTACAGTTTATGATACCTGAATTTGAATTATTTCTCTTTTTTATTATATAAAACATATATATATATTATTATTATAGTGAATATATATGATAGTGAAGCTAATATATTTAATTTGTATATATTTATAATGCATCCAATGCAATAAATTGATTTTACCATAAAATGTTGATGATTGGAAGAACCTTTTTGTGCGAGTGTTAATGAATGAAATTAAACAATGGCACAATCTGGCCTGATTTTGAGGAGACCCTACAAAGATCGATCGATTGATTGATTGATTTGATTGATTTGATTGATTGACAGACAGACCAACCTGTGGATACACCTCCTGCTCTCCAGGTATTCCATGGCAGACGCCACGTTTTCTGTCATTCTGATCAACATCTTGGGCTTCAGACTTCCACCCTCACGCCTCAAGAAGGAGAGAAAATCACCACCTTGTGAGGAGCACAGACACGCAGAGAAAAACGCCGTTTAAACTGAGCGAAGACGGAGGAACAAAGAGGGGGAAGCATTAACGGCACAATAAAGCAGCTGCGAGGCAATCAAGCCGAGCGGTGCAGAATCAGACGGTCTATATTTGCCTTGAATGAGTTCCATGATGATGTAGATGGGCTGCTTCTGTGTGCACACTCCTATTATTTTCACGATGTTGGGGTGATGGTACTGCTTCAAGATCCTGCACGGCACAGCAGATGAGCATAGAGAGATGTGTGTGTGTGTGTGTGTGTGTTGATTTTATCACACAGTGACAATTTACAAGCATTCTTGAGTCAGAGCCTTTCTTCTGTGATGGAAACTCAGACATTCTGGGGAAGCATTTCTGATGCTATGATGTGCAGAACCTCTTCTAAAAGCTCTCTCAGAGCTGGGTCACAGGTGCAGAGGCAGGTGAAAAACAGCAACTAACGTCTGCTGCTGAAGACTTACAATATGTCACTGACCCGTCATTGTGTGTGTGTGTGTGTGTGTGTTACTGACCTGGCTTCCATCAGGAACTTACTCTTGTGTTCCGGGGCCAGGTCTTCTTTGCAGGATTTCACCGCTACAGGAGTGTTATCAGAGCGTAAGCATCCGCTGTACACTTCTCCAAAGTTACCCTGTGAAGGTCAAACACGGTCAACGACTTCATTTCTCTGACTCAGCAGGATACGGATCCAATCCAAAGTCTTCCTTTTCCTCATCTAATCCAGTTCTGGGGCCATCATTCCTCGACCGTTTGCCAAATTTGGTCCAGAAATTTGGTGCATATGAATCGACTCCAGGAGATCCAAATCATGTATTACCCTGATATTTCATATTTCATTCACTAGGGGGAGCTGTTTTTTTTATTTTTTACGAAAACCGACATAAATCCACATTTAATTTGCGGAGTTCAACCAGGGGGATTGCTTGTACAACGCAGGGGATTCGGGGCTTTTCCCTTGCTGGGGGGGATGAGGGCGTAGGCCGGTTTTAAACTCTCTCATGTTTGAGGGAACAAAAAGGAATTCATTTTTCTCTTGAAGCATTTTTGTCCTTTAGGTTTCATGTTCACAACATCAGAAAACAGGCTATGGATAAATGATTGATGGCGTAACACTAAACAATGACTAAGAATATATGCATTTTTCATTTTTCTTGCTACAGTTGTCAACAGAACATAACCCACCCGTCCGATGAAGTGTCCCAAGATGATATCATCGTGGTCCAGAACCCACTGGTCCTGTTGGGGTCAAATAGGAACAGTGAGAGACACAAAGCCTGAACCTGCAGGAAAGATCTTCCACACGTCCTCGTCTGTGAGGATCTCCTCAGCGGGAAGTGTGTTCGTGTGTTTGTGTGTGTGTGCGTGTGTGTGTGTTTGTGTGCATGTATTTTTGTGTGCGTTTCTGGCAACAGAACTCTGGATTAACCTGTTAGAACCCATCACACCCAACACACCGACACACAGTCAGGAAAGGAGAACTACCTTTTAGGATCTGTGTGTGTGTGTAAGAGTGTGTGTAAGAGTGTGTGCGTACGCGCATGTGTATTTTTGTGTGCGTTTAGGGCAACAGAACTCTGGACTAACATGTTAGAACTCATAAAACACTGACACACAGTCCGAAAAGGAGAACTACTTTTTAGGATCTGTGTATCCATGTGTGTGTATGAATGCATGTGTGTGTGTGTGTGCGCGTGTATGTGTGCACGTATGTGTATGTGTTTGTGCAAGTGTGGCTCTGCATGTGTGCCTGTGACTGTCAGTGCAGGTGTGCGCGTGCGTTTGTGTGTGTTTGCGTGTGTGTGTTCGTGTGTTTGTGCGTGTGTGTGTTTTTGGTACCTTCAGCACCGGTTTCTTCAGCACCATGTCGGACCTCTTGATGATGTGTTGTTTTGAGGACAGCAGATGACTGATCAGCTCTGGAATACTTTGGAAGCCTTCTCCTTCCAGATGGAACAGATTCTGAGGCGCAGGTGAAAATGCTTTACAGAAGTGAGAAGGCAGGAAGGAAACGACTCGAGGTGATAAAATAGGATTCACTTACATCCGTCCGCTGAATGACCAAATGCTTGCAGGTTCCATCCCATAGCACAGAGAGCACATAAATCTTCTTCTCTTGACTCTTCCTCACCAAGAAGTCTCCGTTGTTCTTCAGCAGCTGCTGGACCTCCAGTCTGGGAATGACTCCGTGGTACCAGTCCTGCTGCTCCAGAGGACGATCCGCATCCGGCACCGAGGGGAAGATCGGAAGCACCTGGAAAGAGAAAAGCAGAATCTCTAAAGCAAAAAAAAACATTAAAGCGTGATAGAGGCTGAATCTGCAGAGATTCTGTGAATATACTTCAAAGAAGAAGTCCTTTCCACGCCGCCCGTCCAGGGTGGCACAGAGTTGGGAGTTAGAGCAAGAAATAGTTCAAACTGAAAGAAAAACTCGTCAATAATTCAGGCTTGTAGTCCAGAGAATGATAGAGATGGATAGATCCGTCTCTCTGACGGATTCAAAACTGAAGGACTTCTCCTGAGTTTATGAGCAGGACATGTAGGTCTTGTTGTGTGTGTGTGTGTGTGTGTGTGTGCCTTCATCATTTAGACCCCCTAAAGGATGGCTTTGTTCCTGAATGAGCTCTGTGGGACGCTTTCTCCAGAACATGATGGATTGTCTGCAGTGTGGAAAGAGCAGTGAGCGTTTCACAAACAACAGTTAAGACGGGGGCGGGGGCGTTGGAAAGCGAGCGAGGAGAGGAAGTGCCCTTCAGCTGGAACGTGTGGCCTTCCTTTTTTTTTTAAATGTTCTCCGGCACCAGCCCGGCAGATAGATCATGTTTAGTGTTTAAAATGTGAAGCCGAACAGCATTATATCATCGTTTTATGGGTTAGTATTGTGCCTTGATTGTGTTTCACTCAACCCACCTCACATTTAGGTTTGAAGAGGCCGCTTAGATCATTTAAGATCCCATCCATGAGGAGTTTGGAGGAGGTTGGGTTTTGGGCCTGAAGACGAAGAAGAAGATGGAGACAAAACATCACGTTGATTAACGAAGGTGTGACACTTGTCACATCCGTGTCAACACAGTAACACATAAAACTATTTCACGGATCATTTTCAAATTTTCTACGCCCACTTCCACTGACCTTAGTCCGAGGAAGAACTGGATTGATTTTGGGAACATTTTTGGCAAAAGTCTTAGTCCACATTTGTTGCATATGAATTGACTTAAAGAACTGTATCGTGTATTTATCATATTTTACTGTAATAGTTCATATTTCACAGCTTTTTTTGTCCTTATTTTGGAACAGATTAGGTTTAGATGGATCGGCTCGTTAGGAGTCTTGGCTGCGGACTGTGTGGCCATGGTTTGAATTTTCTTGACACTGTATGACCACAACGAACTGCCCCTGGCTGACGGCGCCCCCACCCTCGAGCTTGCTGCCCTAGGCAAGCGCATACTCTGTGTATTGGGTACACAGGGTATTTACTGGGTATTTACAGTTAGTACTTACCAAAGAAGTCAGAGGAAGGATGAGGGATGAACCAATGACAGGGTCAAGGTCACCAAAGGCTCACTGATGCATGTGGGGAGTCAGACTAGCCCATGCTATCTGATTCCACAGAGGAGCTGCTGTAGCAAAAATAGCTGGTTTGCAACGGCTTGCATGAGAGTTAGCAGCGCCCCGTTTGGTTTTTATAGCGATGGCTTAAGCTAGGGTTAGCTTAGCGCTGATGCTAACTACTACACAGCCAGTCTGGGAAGGAAAAAGTTGTCTGTTGTTAATGGGTATCACTAACATGAGGCCATGGGTTGTTCCTAATCCAGCGTGACTTTATTGGGTTTAACTTGGAACCCCGTAACTTGAACCTCAACATCAAAGCGTGCGACTCCAGAAAAAAGAGTGACTTTAACGGTTGTCGTGAGTTTTGTGTTTGGATGAGTTACTGAAGGAAGGACGATGTGTTAGACATGTCATAACCTCTCTTGTTCTTCAAAGCTGGAGTGGTTTCAGTTGGGCCCGGTCCAATTAAAGATTCATCCTACTTAACATTTGCGTCATTACTGAGTTTACGCCCTTTTTTTTTTCAAATGGTTGACTGACAGATTTATATCTCGAACAACACACGCATGGTTTTAACCGCATTTGCTTTGATCGCAGTTGAAGGGCGAGACATTTTACAACCACTGACCAATTACATTCTGGAGCCGAGCCAGACGAAGAGGTGGATCAAGAATGTCTTTTCAACGTTCTTTAACTCGGCAACATGAGGCCATTCTTTTAAATTGGCTTTCACCTCCGCCTGACTTGTGATGACGGTGAAAGTGAGCTTTCTCCACAGAGCGTTGCCTCTTATTCCCAGCATCAATAAAAGACAGAGAAGGAGAGTCTCTGGCAGAGATGAGACGCATGCTTACGTCAGAAGAAAGTGACATTGTGTGTGACACCAATGTCAGAGCAGGAGGAGGTTCTTTGGGGCCCAGCTGATCCAGTTTCTCCTTCAGAAGGAACATTTGGGCCTCCAGCCTGGCTCTCATTCCCTGAGACAGAGCAACCTGCTGCCGGCACTCCTCCAGCGCATGCTTCTTGCTGAAATGGTAGACCCTGGGAAAAGTCGTTCAAGGGGTGAATTAAATAAGTGTGTGATGGTTTGAGTGGGAGCAAGAAATAAATACAAACAGACAGAAGTTAGAAAACAGTCACATGGACAAATACTCAATAGGAGGGCTTCTGCTTGGTCAACCAGCCAAGCCCCCCATTCCACTGCGTTGTACAAGCTATTCATCAGCCTCAGCAGGGTCTTCAGCCGCCACCACCACCACCAGATTCCAATATTCCTTGCTACTGCTCAGGACAGAGATCCTATGATCATAATCTCCCCAAAAAGGTCTCAGCGTCAAAAACTTTCTAATAGGGTAATTGTCAGACATCATCTGTTTTAATAAATCATTCATCGTTAAATTCATATTCATAACTATTTAAATCCTTTCTCCTTTAATTTGGATTTCCTTGTGGAGGTTGGATTTAGACAAACACTAACCTGACGTCTGACTGATGTTCAAACTGAGACAGGACTCGTCAAGGCCGTCAGTTACCCTTCAGTGACGGCCACCAGCTTCACCGGTAAATAAACTGAAACTTTTACCCGCAGTGACAGTGAGAGGGAACCACAGAAGCACATTTCCTCAAACTCGGTGACAAGAAGTCAGTCTCATCGAACGTGTCACCATTGATTTTCAAAACGTTTCTTCAAAGTGCAGAACCTCTGTTCTCCTCACAAACACCGCCTCCGCCGTATGTTACTCAGGTGCCCTCAAAAAGCATCGACATTTTGCGAATAACCACATTGTTGCCACTTGACCTCTGGCAGGTGGTTAAATCACTCCCGCAGGATTCAAGCCTCTAAGAAAACCTCACCAACCACGATAAATGAGGGGAACGAGCCCCCAACTCCATCTGCTCGGCTGTATTATAATCTTCTAAAGCCTCCAGAGACCATCATGGCGAGTAGCTGGCTGGTAAGCATGGAGCTCCGAACTCTCCTGATGGGAGGGTCGGCCCAAGGAGGCAAAGCGAAACCTCCTCAATAACCTCAGAGAAGAATATTTGGATCATCGGTCTGGGGTCCGCTCACCTCTGGCCCTTCTTGACCCCTTCCTGCTCCGCCTCCAGTTCCAGCTCCAGCTGATGCACTGATGTCTGCTGGGAGGCCAGAGTCATGGCGAGATGCAGAAGCTCCTCCTCAAACGCAGTCAGCCTTAGAGAAGGAGGAGGAAGACGTTCAGACAGTTTAGAAGCAGGAGGAGCTTAGTTATGAGGTGTTTCTCCTCACTTGTGTTGGATTGTCTCCAGCGTGAGGTCGTTCACTTCAATCTCTCTGGCACGAAGCTCAGTGTCCAACAGAAAGCTGCAATCCAACTCTGCACACGGAGGGATCTCGCCCATGGACCTCAGAACACAGAGTCACTCAGTTTTACAGAGTTTCATGATTGTGCGTCGACATCTGAGGGCGAGTTTCGATGCAAGTCTACCTGTTCTGGTGGACGAAGCTCTCGTACTCGCTCAGGGGGTCGATGGCCGTGACAGCTGAGGACATCTCCCTGTGGATCTGCATCACTTCATGATGGAAGAAAGTGGAGATGTTGAAATACTCCTGCAGGATCTCTTTGCTGGGGATTCACAAAACATTTTTTTTAAAAAAAGGTTCAAAAGATGAATTTTAGGTTCAATTCAAAATTAATTCAAACCAGATACAGTTTCTTTCCTTTTTTGCAAATTAAAACACAATGACTGTTAAAATTAGAATATATTTACTGAACCAACTAATAATATTTTACACCTGCTGTAGCCTGTGAGACAGAATGTTTGCCCAAACCATTAACCAAAATGCCTCAGTAAGTTGTTCCAGCTGGACTAGATTGAGCCAAAATGATTAGCGCCGCACCCGCTTAATCACGTCAACACTTCAATACAGCATTTTCAGAAGCAGGAAGTTGGCTCGTACATATAACCTGTAGGAAGAACACTATAGAAAGACATCAGTCTGGGAGAGGTTCCAAAGCTTCACGGATCCACAGTGAGACACATTACACACACCTTTCCGAAGATTCGACTGATCTCTGCTATTCGTGAGCTTTATTCCTCGGAGAGTCCAAGGATTATGATTTTTAACTTATCCAGCCTCTTTAAACGTCTTGATTATTAATCTTACTGTTGAAAGTGAAATTTAATCTTTCTTCATCTTCTTACTTATTGATCAAACTCCTCAAGGATGGCTCGAATACAGAGAATGAATTTCACACAGTTGTACTGTACGTCTACAAATATTATTATTATTATTATTATTATTATTAACTGTTGGCTTTTAGGTTTTCATCCAGTGTCTGCTTGTATTTGATGGAATCCATGGAACCATGTCTTTTAACAAGATGTCCAGGACCTTTGGAAACCCCCCCAGCTGTATAGCATCAAAGAGCCACCACCGGACTTCAGAGTGGGTATGATGGGATTTTCTCCAATTTTTGATGTTTGTTGCCAAAAAACTTTATTTGGATCTCATCTGACCTCTGACCTTGTTCCATTGACAGTCCCAGTAGTGTTTGTCAAACTGTGGTAACTCGACTTTGTTTGTGGATGACAGCAGAGGCTTTTTTCCTTCTACCCTCCCAAAGAGTTGGTGTTGGTATCGGCGCCATCTGATGGTGGTTAGGGAGACTTTCTGACCCCAAGATTCAACTGACCTCTGAACTCTCTAGCTGTTATCTTTGGAGAGTCTTTAGTCAGTCGAAGCATCCTCCTAACAGGGCTTGGGGTCAGTTTGCAGACACATCCTCCTCCAGGGTGATTTTTAACATCTCCATCTCCCTTTAAACTTCTTAAATAATGAAACTGACATTCTGAACTGTTGAGAGATTTTCTTGTATCCATCGCCATATTTCCCTCCCATTATGAAGGACATCAAAGGTTCTTCATAATATCTGGCACACAGTTTTTAGATAAAAAATATTTCTTTCATGTTAGAAAATGTTTAAAAGGTTTGATGTTTGTGATTAATTTGAGTTAAAGATCATGGGCACAGACATGATTTGCTTCTGAATTCACTTTTTTCTTTTTTCCTTTTTAAAAGGTTTCAATAATTCTGAAGGGAAAACTAATGACTTTAACCAAAACCTGGAATAAACCTTTCACGTGAGTGTTAGGTCCTTTCCTGCTCACACAAAGGGTTTTCTAAACCGGAGGAGCTTTGAGTCCACAGCAGAGTACAGCAAACATATTTTCACCATTATTCCCGCCGTCACGGACTCACCAGCCTTCACCGAGGAACCTCAATCAGACGGTTTCATACTAACGCACAAACGAGAGATTCGCTCTGATGGAGGAAAGAACCCTTCATGCCGTCAGCTGACCATCGAAAACAAGATATTTATTAAACCAGTGTTCGATCCCTTTTTCAATAACAACATTTAGCTTCAGCTTTTCGTTTTTTTTATACGATTCATGATCAACATGTTCATTCCATCTTTGTTCCATCTTTGTAAGTGAGAATAATTTATTCCCCTGTTTACTTGGACGTGGCGGGTACCCATTTTGAAAACCACTGTCCGGATGTATTGTTCTGGCGTCAAAGAAAACAAAAAACTCTGCCTGCAGATAAAAATGTTGCAGCAATTTGTGGTGACCTGGTTTGTGTCACAGACTTTATCCTGCGGTATATCGTTGATCGGACCTTTTTCTTGAGGCCGCCATTCATCTGTTCTATTTATTGCGTAGGAGATGCAAACAGAACAACTGTAAACACAGAGAGCAGTGTGTGTGATCTTACAGTATGAGCACCATCTCCTGCTGCAGAGTCTGCAGTGCAGCGAGCATGGCGGGCTGGATCTCATTGTAGTGGTGCTGGTGGTAGACCCCCGCCGCTCGCTCCGTCAGAACATACTCGTTATGCAGCTCGTAGAGTTTCAGGGAGGACTTTATGTAACGCTCTTTAGCCTTGTTCCGTTCTTTATCTGTGAGCCAGAAGAAGAAAGTTTGTGTTTAAACCCACAGATGTTGTAAAATCCAGTATTTCATACCTTTTATAAAGAAATGAGTTAAATGAGATGCAAAAAAAAATATTTATTCTCGATTCCCATCAACTTTAATTCAAATTATATTTATTCACAGCCCCCCTTTTGCCACAATAACAACCCTGAAACTCTTTTAAACCACGTCTTTTAACAAGATGTCCAGGGTCTTTGGAAGAAAAACAGCCCCATAGCATCAGAGATCCACCACTAGACTTCACAGTGGGTATGGAGGGCTTTTCACTTTGGCTTCCTTACTTGCTACGTCACACGCATCATCAACATTTGTTTTAAAAAAAGACCCTCTGCTTTGGTCTCATCTGACCTCTGACCTTGTCCCACTAAAAGTCCCAGTTGTGTTTGTCAAACTGAAGGAGCTTTACTTTGTGTGTTGATGACAGCAGAGGCTTTTTTCTTGCGCCCCTCCCAAGCAGCTGGTGTTTGTGTCGGCGCCATCTGATGGTGGTAAGGGAGACCTTCTGACCCCAAGAATCAAACGACCTCTACAACTCTATAGCTGTAATCCTTGGATTGTCTTTAGCCAGTCCAACTGTCATCTTCAGGTCATGGGGTTAGCTTGTGGACCGTTCCTCTTCCAGAGTGATTTTTAAAATCTCCATTCTCTTTAAACTTCTTAAGCATTGATCTAACTGTTGAATCTGACATTTTAACTGTCGAGAGACTTTTTTTGTATCCATTTCCATGTGTGAGGCCCTTCTACTTTTCTTCTCACTTCATGAATGTGTTCTCTCTAACACCTCATATTTATTCCTCAGTAAAACAGGAAGTCATTGCGCTGGCATCAGTTTCCCTTTAGTCACATCCCCTAGAGGAAATTCTGGCAACTGTGTTTCAGAGAAAAATACTTGTTTTATGTTGAGAATGAAATGTCTTCTTTGATTATATTACCCAAGTAACAGGTTTGTGAATCATTTGAGTTAAGGATCATGGGTGTAGACAATAAAGGCATTTTGCACCGTCTGTGTGAAACTGTTCCTGTTAAGCAGGAGGTGACAGCAGGATCTCCGACCTTTATTTGCCTCCTGGAACTTTCTCTTTGCCTGGGCTGCCTCTGTCACCGCTTGTTTGTAGCCGCTCCTCAGCTTCTCCAGGTCCGAATGGGTCACCTGAAGGAGCACAAAGACACACAGCAGCAGCCAAACGACTGACATTGTTGCTCCTTTGCAGTCTGAACAGAATCTATGCGGCGTGGATGTTTAACCTCACACTGATTATACAGCGGCTGCAGCCTAATATGGACCGACAGAACCCAACACATCATCTGGTCCGATTCAATTGGGTAATAAAAACGGGAGCAGTAACCAGTTTGAGATTCCATCAAAATGCATCTTCACACATTCTCTCCAGCCTATTGAACCAAACTTCATCTGATAGCGGCCTGTTGAAACGCCACCGCTGCAGGGCTCGTCATCGGCACGCTCAGATGATACCATCTACAAACACATTTCAAAGCAGCCACCGCTGCGTGGATGATTCACGCCATCTTTGAGTCTGCTCTGACATTTTGGTTCTGATTCTTGGACAGATTCGTAACCAGGGAGATATGGATTGTGATGTGCCGTCTGCCGGAAAACGTGGTTGTGAACATTAAAGGAGCATCCTGAATACTCAGCAGCTTATTTTATCACAGTCGGATTTCTGACGCGACGGAAGTTTGCCTCCTGGCGTCACAGTAAACGTCTTGTTTGTGCGAGCTCCTCACCTTGCTGAGCTCCTGCCTCAGCTGGTTCCACTGCTCTGCGTAGGTTTTACGGAGCTGCTGTTTGTCCCTGATGAGGAGCGTCAGTTTGCTGATGGGTCCGTCCAGCAGATCCTCAGAGCACGTCTTCATCATCTGACTGAGAGAATCTGTCCGAGACACCAGAACTCCCCACGACTGACAGCCAAGGAGGTCAGGGGTCAGGGAGACAGGTCAAAGTAAAGTCAGCATATAAGAGAATATAAATAAAAAATGAAGAAATGCTTAAATCTTCTGTTTGGATCTGGATTTTTTTTTCTTTCAGAGTTAGATCCCAAAAAAGTCCACCGCAGATCCTTCGTGTTAACGCAATAACTGAAAAACCATTAAATGCATCACTTTTCTAATTTTGTACCCACATAGACCTTATTACAAGGAAGAACTGTATTGATTTTGGGAAAGATCAGCTGCATATTTCCAACGCTAGGGGCAGTTTTAAATCCTAAAACTGAGTTTCCAGGCCATAATTTCTCAACTGTTGGTCCAAAATAGTCCAACTCTGGTGCACATGAATCGACTCACGGAGATCTATCTTGTATGTATCATATTCTACTCTAACACTCACTATCTAGGGGGACTTATTTGAGAAAACCCCCCCACAGTTTTGACCAACCAGTTACTTCCCAACCATAATTTGGATCGTGTCCAAATTGGCTCATATGAATCTACACATATATAGATTATGTCACTATAAAAGTTTATATTTTACTCATTTTGACAAAAACCATTAATCCAATGTTGCTTAATCTAGCTCATATGAATTGAGGGGAATTGCTGGTACAACGCAGAGGATCGGGGGGCTTTTCAGGGATTTACGCGTGCTTTCGGGGAGGAAGGCTGAGTTTGAAATAAGAGAACTTCAAAAGAGTTCAATGGAATTTAAGAATGTTGGACCTTGAGCCAAAAACAAACAAGTGGGTTCTTGCGGGGATGAAAATTTAAAAAGATCACAGTTTGGCTCAAAAGCGAGGAAATTAAGTTTTCCAGGATATCAGTTCAACCTGCACCGGTGTTGTCCGACGCCATCATCCAGGATTTAACTCTTTTCTTTCACAGAAAACTCAAAATAGCTCTTATTTATCTGATGTCGGTGTTATGTTTGATTGACATCGGTTGACTTCCATTTTTCTGTTTTGGCAACAATTACCAGTTAATTGCCAGTTAGAGTTGGAGGTGTTCATATAATTGGTGCAGCTTGTTTGTGTGTGTGTGTTTGGAAACAGGATAACTCAAATTTTCTATTTTGACCGTCATGCAAAGCCAATTGAACGCAGATTAATTCAGGTTGTGCTTTCAGCCATTTCATACTATTTTTTGCTTTTTCATTACATTACATTTACTATATGTAACTCAGTTGTCAGAAAGATAATTGGAAGAAAAAAAAAACAGATTTTCTTTTTTGTAGTTATGAAAGTATGGAATTTTGGAGGGGTGTGCAGACAGACTGGTTGTATACTTTCTGTTCTCTATAAGTGGTTAAGCGGTTGGATTATTTGTGCCATAGCCTTCAAAAAAAACTGAAACTGTTTATAATTATTTCTGAAAACAGAAACTACTAGATTAACTTTGCGCCTTTTGGCCAGGCGTGTTTAGTTTATTGTCCTCTTTGAAGTCAGCAGTGAGGCTTTGTTTAGAATATGTTGTTCAAAACATACGGGTGCTTTTATGGAATGATGTTCCGAATTATATTTAATCCTCTTAAAATGATAAAAGGACAACAAAAAATTCAAAAGCTCATCAGAGAAGAACTTTTTTCCCAACAGGACGTCACATGAATGCACCGTTCTTGTGTTTTGTTTGTTTCTTACAACAATTAAACCATCATTTCCCCTCAGCAGGAATGAGTTGATGAGCCAGGTGTTCCAGAGCTCACCTTGTTGAGCTGACTGATGTAGTCCAGTCCGGCTCCCGGCTGCGACCGGTCCAGCTTCTCCACGATGGCAGCCATCTGATGCAGCTGCACGGAAAACTCCCGCTCACTCTTGGCCCGCTGAGCCATCCATTTCTTCATGACCTCCATCAGGTGAAGCTCTGAGTCCAGCAGCCTCAAGACGGCGGCGTGTGCCTGAGAGCACCACAGGTTCTCCCCAAAACCCATCTCTGAACACCTGCCGGCAAGCTTTGTCTTCCCGCCGAGGACGCCAACAAGAGTGGAGAACAGAGAGCAAGGACGGCTTTTCTTCTGCTTTTACAGAATCGATTCATTTCCCCATGAGAGAGAAAATGCAGAAACGTTCATGCGAGGCAGCACTTCCTCATCTAGTTCTTTATTCGGATCTGTAGGAATCGTGTAAAAATAAATGTAACATTAAAAAAAAACAATCAAATTGGCTTTTTGCAATACGTTCTAGAGAGTGAAGCAAAAATATAATCTCTTTCATTTCTCTGTCCCTGTCAGTTTAAACTAAATATGTATCTTAATGTTACCAACCCGGTTTAAGGTTCTGGATCTGGGTCAAATTGTGTGTAATTCTTGGATATTGTGATCGTTCATGGGTTCCTGAACAACTCACACTCACAGTTTTTGACTGGCTTATTGTTTTGTTGTTGTTTTTTGTAAAATAGGCAAATTATATTTTACTACGGCGTGTTAATGTCACATTGACAAAAAAAATTTTTTTGTCAAAAAGTTATTTTTTGAAAAGACGTCATTCTACGAGAAAAAAGTCGTAATTTTACGGGAATAAAGTCGTAATTTTACAAGATAAAAGTGGTAAAATTACAATTCTTGCCAAGCTATTTTTCAATTAGAATATTAGTTTGACAAATCAATAAATATTGAATCTTTTCAAGGCTCAAGGCTATGTGTGTTCTTTGTGTGTGTGTGTGTCTGTTCTTTGTGTGTGTGTGTGTGTGCGTGTTTGTGGCACAGCACAAGACAATAGATGTCTAGGATGTTTAGGACTATCCACAGGAAAAACCTCAGTATGAGCAATGAAACGACATATTTTAACGTTTGTACATAATGTTTATCTATACATGTCTTTAAGATGATCTAAATATAACCCCTCATCCTTTTCAGGAATCCATCCCACATGACATCAGTGGGTGTGAAGAAGATGCATCCTCACAGATCTGACTCACAACCACCATTGGACGTCACCAAGTCACCTTTAATGCATGATTTTGAAGAGTGACACCTGGACAAAACCCACGCAGACACAGGAGGAAGTTTCACACTTTATTCTAAATGATACCGCAGCCCTGTCTTAATTACACTGCAGGAGAATTGTGAAAAGGGAACTGTTATCTTAAAAACACTATTCATATTCCACTAAGAGGTTTATTATATCCCCGAAAAGGAGATATTATGGAATCCTCGTCTCAGCCGCCACAGATCCTGTGTGTTAAATCGATAACTAAAACTATTCCATGGATCATTTTCAGATTTAATACCCACAGAAACCTTCATTTGAGGAAAGGTTTGATTGATTTTGGGAAAGGTCACTTTCATACTTACGCCACTAGAGGGAGTTCTGTCCAAAATAACAGCTTTAGGACCATTATTTCTCAATCGTCGGGTTTAATTTAGTTGGAAATTTGGTGCATATGAATCGTCTAAAGATCTATCCTGTATACATTATATTTTACTCTAAGAGTTCATATTATAGTCCCTAGGTGGTCAGGGTCGTTTTTGTCCTTTTTTACTTCAGCTGCTCATATGTCACTCACCGCCCACCCTGAGTCTTGGACCTGCTCGAGGTTTCTGCCTGTTAAAGGGCAGTTTTTTCTCGCCATTGTCGCCAAGTGCTGCTCAAGGAGGAATTTGTTGGGTCCTGTAGATAATTATATAAAGAGTTTGTTCTAGACCTGCTCTTTCTGGAAAACAACTCGAGACAAATGCTGTTGAATTGACGCTATATAAATAAAGATTGATTGATTGATTGATTGATTATTGCAAAAAAAACAGTTTTTTTACATTTGCTTTCTAGGCATATGTCCTATTATGTCCATATTGGCTCATATCAATCTACATGCCCATCTAACCCCTTTAGTGTGAGGAAGAACTGGATTGATTTTGACAGATGACGGTTGTGTATTCCCGACACTAAAGGGAGCTTTATACCCGAAACTCTCCGGGCCATAATTTCTATAATATTAATAATTTCACTATAATAGTGAACCATGAGTCCAATTGTGTCTAAATTTCGTTCCTAAGAATTAACCCCAGTAAATCTGTCTTGTTTTATCACTGAGCTCAGAAAAAAATAACTGAACCGTATTTATCTTCATCATTGAGTCACTGTGGGATCCGATCTAGGAGAATATTAACGACTTCATAGAAAAAGTTAGGTTGACTCAATATTGACAGTTTTATTATTAACGAGCCAACATTTGATTTGAGGAGTTCAATCAGGGGGTTGTTGTACAACGCTGGAATAGGGGGCTTCCTGGGGATTTACGCTTGCTGTCAGGTACGGCGGTGTAGGCCTCGTGTTTTTAAGGGAAGAGAGTTCTCAGTGACGGGCCAATAACTGCATAATGTACATTTAACATGTCGTCATTCCACGGCTTTATATCTCCTCTGGCCTGTGAACGCCTCGGGACCCCCCAGGATGAGCTGGAGAGCGTCGATGGGGAGAAGGATATCTTGTCATCCCTTCTTAACCGGCTGCCCGGACCCGAATGAGCTCAAGAAAATGAAAGAATGAAGGAAACAGTGTGCTGGAGAAATGGTGCTGAAGCTGCTGCTGCCCAAAGAATGGACGAACCGTCTGTCCTTGGGGGTCAACCTTTTTGAGACCTCATGCACTATTTCAGACCGAGCAGCTGCAGAAGCTGGTGCGGTAACACACTTATTATTTCCCCGGAGTGTTCCTCTGAAAGACACAATAAATCATTCTTACCCACTGCTGTTAATCTCCACATCATGGCTGCCCGCTCCATCGGCTGCTGTGTCCGAACACCTGCACCGTGGGCCAATCCACAGCAGGTACATGTATCCTGCATCTCTGTATTTTACTAACACTCTATATCTATCATATATAACTGCACCAAGTATCGTAGGCAGAGCATATGAGCATTTTCTACTATGCTGCACCTAATATTTCAGGTTTTTTCCATTTATCTTGAGCAATCTTTGCCGATGTGACACATAAATTCCCCCCTTTGGTATAAATAAAGTATATTCTCATGTTATTTACGTTAAATATTAATTTGATAATTAAATGTGTAACAGAAAGATTCATCATTCAGTGAAGTTGAAAAATTAAGTTTCAATACATCCGTCAAAATTGGCATTTCTCCTCCAAACTTCTTATTTAGAATTAATTAGTTATTCTGCTATTTCACGCAATTCTGACCAAGGAAAGATGAAACGGGTCAAAAAACTTTTAAAATATTCTCATGACTTGTCATATTTGTTTTGTAACACAGCGGAGAACTCAGACAAATCTTAACAAGTGAACTCAAACTTAATCCAGCTGTACCTGCATGACGCAAATAAGTCATTTCCTGTATATGTATAAGAGTATAATATGACATATCACAGTCAAAAGGGCCATTTTTTACTTTAATGTTGTAAATGTTTGAGTGACTATTCCTTATCTAAGAATGTGGGCCGTTGGAATGAACCTGTTTATGATACGACCCAGATGCTAAAGAGTAAGGGGCCGAGGATGGAACCCTGGGGGATACCACAAGTTATTGAGAAAGTCCTATTCGATTAGGTTTTTTTTTGTCTGTTTAAGTATGTGAGGATTTACTAAATCCTCACATGCCCTCCCTGACCATCTGAGGGCTCCACAGACGACTGACACATTTCAAAAAAGGACTTAAAACTTTCCTTTTTAGCAGAACCTGTAACTTTAATTAACATTGCTGCTTTTTGGTCAGGTTTTTATATAGTTATTTTATTTTTTATTGATGCTTTTATCTGCTTTTACTTTGTAGCACTTTGAGATTTGATCCAAATGTAAAGTGCATTATAAATTAAATGTATTATTATTATTATTATTACCAAATGATTTGCCCTTTTATAAATTTTTACTTGCAAAGACGATCAAATGAATAAATGCCCTAAAAGACATAAAATACACAAAGAAATGATTTTTCCATAGTTGTTTTT
Organism: Lophius piscatorius; assembly: GCA_009660295.1. Lineage (NCBI taxonomy): Eukaryota > Metazoa > Chordata > Actinopteri > Lophiiformes > Lophiidae > Lophius > Lophius piscatorius. Next base: position 43,836 of record VRLP01001190.1, on the reverse strand, counting down.
TTTCTTGGTTAAAGGCTTTTGAATACAGAAGTAACATTTGAATGAAGACCTTAAACTTTAAATGACACTCCTCTGTCAGAGTTTTTCTTAGGTTGTTACACGCCGACACGCGTTTATAGCACACTTACAAATGCTTTAAGTGAATAAAAAACACATTCAAACTTGCATAGATCTTTATTTTTTTTAGTAGAATCTATAATTGACATCAATTAAATAAAAAGGAGAAAAACCAGAGCAAAAAAAAAAAAAAAATCTTTAAATTACAAGAGAAATCTCACTGCACCGTTCATGTAGTAGAAAAATATGCCTTATCTTAGAGTTATGTCCCGGGTGAAGATAATCATTGTACATTAGGTCTAAAGTACTGTGCAGCCACCACAGGCCGGGGAGCCTCGCGTGGAGGCGGGCGGAGGTCAGGGGTCGTCTTGAGAGCTGCTGAACTCGCCGCCCGTGACGCCTCCCCATCCCCGACAACATCAAGTGTTTCATTTAGACGTCCACATGTGCGCAGGTGGACACACGCAGATCGGATTCAGCCCTCGAGTTAATGAAGAAGGGATACATTCAACCTCCTCAACGGGCGCCGAACACACCGGGTGTGTCAGCAGATCTTCATGGAACAAAAAAAAAAAAGAAGAAAAAAAAAGGCAGAGATGTTTGAACGACGTAAAGGAAACTCTTTGAGCACGAGTGAAGGGGTGGATGGACAGCGGCGACCTGAAAGCAACGTTTCACAGACAGCATTCAAATGATTGTCTTTGGTTTTGCCAAAGATATTGCTCCTAGTTACTCCACCCGACTTAATTTCCATCGCCTCAGAATCCATCCTGAGGCCGGCCCGAAGCAACATCGAGCTCCCTCCAACCGCTTCAGCCGCATAAATTAAAAAAGCCTCCATCGTTCCCACGAGCGGCTCAACCTTATTTATAGCCGGAGGAGGAATATTTGCAGCTGTTTTCGTAACATTGACGTCGCTGCGTATGAGAAGGCTTCGCCCCTCAGCGTCGGCGAGGCGGTGAGCTTCCAGGAAAAGAGGCTCGTTCCAGCAAAGAGAAGCTGGTCTGGTTTTTAGTGTGAGGTCCTCATCACATTCTAGCAGTGGAGGACTGAGATGGCTGCTGATGGGACTTCTGGAGATCCACGAGCTCCAGCAACTTCATGCTGCCTGCATTCAGACTTTCCTTTCTGAAAACGTTGAACCCCTTGAATGCCTTAAGCTCAGAGTTCTCGGGTTTTAAAGTTTTTTCAGAGATTTCAAGTTGTAGTGTGCGAGCGAGGGTGAATAAATCATTTCTGTTTGCACTGGAAGAAAAGGCCATTCCGAACACCCTGGGAAAACTTCTCTCTGCGAGCCAAACGAATGTCGTGTGTGGGAGGACGCACAGCGGAAGAGGCTGACAAGACCGAACGTCATCTATTCAGAACTAATCGCAGCAAATTCCATATTATACTTCTTTTAAAAATGCAATCTCCGAACATCCGGATTTAAAGAAAAATCGTTTAAGGAAGCAATTTGTGTGGCCCATTAGCTCATTATCTGCTGTTTACACGCTTCGCACCGAGCTGGGGAGTCAATAAGATGCTGCCACTCAAATCTGAGGCTGAAGTTATTATTTCTCTAAATTAGCTCCTTAAACTGGGGCTAATCAGCGCCTTAATGGCACCAGGCACTTAATGTGCCACGCAGCAAACAGCCACAACTGCAGGAGCTTCGTCCACTCAGAGGACACTGGTTTCCAGTTCAGCACTTCCTGTCTGACACTGTCATAATAGAAACACACACGCCGCACCGGCACCGGTCATCTCGGATACCGACCCAGTCCTGTGTGTGCGGATATCGCCAAATGTTGGTTTCAAACTCTTTACTCTCTTTATTGTTTTATTGTCTTTCATTGAGCGTGACGTAGTAGCGACGCAATTTGAATCACATCCATTAATTCTGCATATTGATAAAAAAAAAGAAAAAAGAAAAAGTACTGACAGGGCTGACCTACCGCGCAAAATAAAAAATGATATTACGAGAATAAAGTTGTAATTCTATGAGAATTAAAAGGTAAGTTTTATGAGAATTAAGTTATTAGTTCACGAGAATAAAGTCAGAATTTTACTTGAATCAAGTGGTAAAAATTTTTTTTTTTTTAGAATTAAGCTATAATTTAATGGGAATTAAGTCGGAATTTTATGAGAAAAAAAAAAATCCCAATTTTATAAAAATAAAGTCTTAATTTTACGAGAAAAAAGTCGCAATTTAACAAGAAACTCAGCATTTTATAAGCGTAAGGTTGTGTTTGTACGAAGAAAAAAAAAGCCATAATTTTACGAGAGTTAAGTTGTAATGCGAAGAGAGTAAAGTCATAAATTTAAGACAGGAGAGAAGGAACGTAGGCTTCTGTCTGCTACTGTCACGTTGTGTTTGTGTGCTAAAAGATTCAGTATTTATAGATTTGTCAAACTTGAAAATGTAGTTTTATACGACGCCCCCGGTGATGACAAGCCTAAAATAACGACTTTACTTTCGTAAAATGAACTTTAATCTCAAAATCTCAATTTCTGTAAACATTTTTTTGTTGTCAATGTGGCCCTTTAACACTCCATCGTACTTAAACACCAACACTGTTCAAATTTCAATTGATTTCTTTTTTTGTGCTTTTGCGACTCGTCACCCTCAGAACAAGGGAACCGTTTGATTGTCATACACTTGAGAAGAAGTTGGTCTCCGCTCCCGCTGGAGCCGCCCGGGCGGAAACTAAGTATAAGAGGTGAACAAAAGAAACGCCCCAAACAATCTGAAGCTGATTTAGCGCTTAAACGCCGGCAAACAAGATTTATGGACGATCCTTTAAACCCATTTTAATTTTCGATAACAGGTTTTAAGGCCCAGGTGTGTCCGACCTTGAGTGCTGGTCCTAAAGACAATAAATTTGAGAAGAGACAGGAGCTTAAGATAATTTATACAGCAGCTTTAACAGTTTCTGAATTGAAAAATGCTTATTTTCTCTTCTAGAACATAAATCTGACTCACGCAAAACCTTCCCAGAGAAGCATTCGTATCCGACCCCGAGAGAATTTGACCTCTGTAATCATTTAACAGCTCCTCGAGTACTGCATGAAGCCCTCGCCGGATGATATGAGAGGTAGATAAAAAGGATGAGCAGCGGCAGTTTTGTATGCAAGTCATCGCCATGACGACCTCTCTCAGCAAGCTCCACTGGTTTTGTACTGGAAGCTGAAAAAAAAAAAAAAAAAAAACCCAAAAAACCCAACAACATAATAGAAAAAAAAGAAATAAAAGAAAACGGATTGGCCACGCCGGATGAGATCATCAGATGTGTGCTTCAGACAAAAACCAGCGCAGGAGAAAAGTCACTTTAAAATAATCCTCTCTACAGGTATGATTAAAATCTCTCACAATAAATACTTGCTGCATTATCAGTCAGGATGCGCGAAATTGGCGAGTACGCTGAGAAGACGAGCGGAAATTCAGATTTGATGAAGGCTAGAGGGCAAATGATGGGATTTCCAATTAGTGTTTGAAACTTAAGGGAGAAAGCTGAGACGAAGGAGGAAAAGGAAGCCTCTCCTCTTCACCACAGATGCAGTAATATAGTAGTGTCACACTTACACACAAGCGCACACACACACATTTACACACACACACACACACACACACAGAAGTGTGGGTCGTTATGATGAGAGGCATCTGTTTGCAGTTTAGGAAGCATCAACGTTCTGTTGCTGCTTCCGCTCCAGCAACAAACCAATGGCAGGTCATTCAACACCTGTCAGATCAGCGGGTCGGCGGCCCCATCAGCACCTCGGCTGGTTCTCTCTCTCCCCGGGACGTGTGAACATCAGACGCAGAAATCAAATACGCCTGGAAGGGATTGTGCCGGAAGGCGGTTGCTGAGTGTTTTTCTTTAAACGTATCTCTGTTTTCTGTCATTCCGTTTGATAGATCGGCTGATAGTAACAGATAAAATGTGTAGTTTCTGCTCCGGATGAATTGCAATCCGTCTCGGATCCCACATGGCTGGAGGAGGCTTTGTTGGTGGTGTGACTCACAGCTTGTTCTGCCAGAGCCGAGAATCTCTGGCAGAATCATTGGCAATTATCTGAGTAAAAGGAGATGAAAGAAACTTCTTTCTTTGTCCATACCCATGGTCTTTAATTCAAATTATTCACACAAATCTAAATGAAAAGAAACATTCTTCTCATAAATCGTTTGTAAATATATATTTTTTAAAACACCTCCATGAAATGCTGCGATTATGAGTCAACTGAAGCATGTTTCAAGTCCTATTTTATATATTTAGGTCCACCTGTTTGAGGAGGAACTCTGAGGTGGTGAACAATGACTTCCTGTTTTACTGGGGTATAAATATGAGGTGACACAGGACTGATTTTCTTTGATCCCCAGCTGCACAAATCTGAAAATGAATCCAAGAAAATCTCTCACCAGTTCAGAATGTTGTTAGATGGAGATGTTAAAAACCAGCCTAGAAGAAACTGGTGGTTTAATTGGCTAAAGACTCTCCAAAGATTACAGCTAGAGAATTGCAGAGGTCAGTTGAATCTTGGGGTCAGAAAGTTTCCCTAGCCACCAACAGATGACACCCACACCAGCTGTTTGGGACTGTAGCAAGAAAAAAAGCCTCTGCTGTCATCCACACAAGCTAAAGTCCGAAAGTTAACCAAACACCACTGGGACTCTCAACAGAACATGGTCAGAGGTCAGATGAGACCAAAGTAGAGCTTTGTGATAACCGATGGGTGTGGCGTGGCAAGAAAGGACATCAAAGAGAAAAGCGCCCCATACCCACTGCGAAGTCTGGAGATGGATCTCTGATGCCGTGGGGCTGTTTTTCTTCCAAAGGACCTGGACATCTTGTTAAAAGACTTGGTTCCATGGACTCAAATACCGGCAGATACTGGTTGAAAACCTAAAAGCCTTTATGAGTAAACCTGAGAAAATATTAAATGCAGGGTTTCTATTTTTTGTGGCAGACATGTTTTAGAGAAAAACATCTGTTTTACGTTAAGAATGCAATGTTTCCTTTAATTATGTCACTTGAGTTTAACGTTCCATATTTTTGTTGAATTTGGAATGTTTTGAATTAAAGATCAAGGGGTATAGACAATTGAGACATTTGTGTCAATGATTCCGGCGGGCACTGTGAATAAAAAGCCAACAAATTGTTTATGAGCATTTTGTTATTAAGGTTCTGGTTTTGATTTGAACATTTTTGAACTGCGCTTACAAGAGAATAACTCCAAATAAGTGAAGTTTTTCTGAGTAATTTCTTTGAATGCGGATGTCACCAAACGAATTACTGTTTTCTAACTCGATTTAACGCCTCGCCCCCACTTTAAAAAAACGAAATAATCACCGTCATTTAGAAAGTGATCTTTTTTTTTTAAGTCCTAAATGTAGACAGGAGCAGCTTTAACGTAAACTACAATGTCCATCAGACTTACACCCTTATATTCCCACAGACGTTAAGATTAAGACGTGCTCTCACACTCACACACACACTCACACACACACACGCACACACACACACCTCACGAGGCTACTGCACTGTGGCCGATGGGAAGAGGGAAAGGAGGAAGAAATAATCATGTGTTCACGGGAACAAGAGGACATACAGTAGGACCAGTGAGTCTGCACAGACAGACTCTGTTAGAGATTGAGGGCACAGGGAGGGAGGGAGGGGGGCAGTTTATTAGAATTGTGCAGCAGTGTGAACGGAGCACAGATCTCCCCAGGGTCTGAGAGACAGCAGCTTCTCACCAAGTCTACCACGGGGGGGTGCAAGACCAGGTCCAGAAGCAGGACTCGGATGAGAACCCGAAAGTCAGAAAGGGAAACGAAGGGATGACGGATAAAAACGGGCTCAAGGACTGAAGGGACAGGAACCACAGCCCTGAATCACCAGACAAACGGAGGGGGGTGAGAGATTTAAAAGGGGGAGGAGAGGGGGGATGAGAGGGAGGCATTAAAGAGCACTTTGTGTTTTGATAAACGTGGTCCTCTCGTTGTGGACGTCAAACTCCTCGTTTTCTTCAGAGTCCGTGTTGACCTCCTCATCCCCCCACACCGTAGGGATGCCGCGGTACGACACCACCCTATTGCCCCCGAGGCTGAAACTGGCCCCGAGGCCCCTGCCGGCCTCTAGAGACGGCAGTTTGATAACAGCGCCGGAGCGCAGCTGCAGCAGCAGGAAGATGCCGGCGAAGGTGGCCATGATGGCCATGCAGCTGAGCACGGCGATGGTGATGGGCAGCCGGGACGTGGGCTGGAGCTCAGACCCCTCGTTCCCCTGGCCCACCATGAGGCTGTTGGGGGTCTCGCGCATGTACTGGTTCTGGTGCAGGCATGTGCCGGAGACGGGATCCAGGAAGCTGTGAGGGGGGCAGGACAGGCAGGCCTCAGGGCTGAGGCTGCTGCAGGTCAGGCAGGGCGGCGGGCAGGGCAGGCAGGCCGGGACGGAGGCGGGTGGTATAGAGTTTCCCACTGTGTAGTTTATTGGCTGGGAGCCCACCGAGAAGCCCGCTGGACAACTGATCACGCAGCTCTGCTGATAGAGGTAGTAGCCGGCGTTGCACTCTGTAACACAGGAAGACAAAATTGAGATAAAAGGCAGTCGGCGTTCGCCGCTTCACAGGAGTCAGACCACCCAAAATCATAAAAACCAGATGGGTGAGGCTCAGGGGGTCCGCATGTTCGACTGGTGCGCATGTGTTCATCCAAAGCCAACTTTCTGAATTGTCTCAGTGCTACGTTTTGCAAACTGAAAAGAAAACTAATGACAAGAGGTGCTGGAGGTGACAGAATCAACGGACGGAAGGAAGGAAATATAATCGACTGCAGGGTCGTCACGACTTGATAAAAAACAGAAAATAAGATTCAATGACAATAAAACTCGAGCTGTGAGCCCAAATCGGAGAGCCCTGCGTGTTACATCTAACTCATGAAATAAATGTATCATTCAGCTGACCCTCAACTGGATCCCTGTTTCTGTCAGCGTGCAGCTACCTCTGGCGGCCTGTAGGGGTCAGACTGACAACATGCAGATCCTCATCCTTCCACCTGGAGACTCGCCTATTGCAGTATTTGTCTCAAGGAGGACACCCATATATTTATCTAAGATTATCACAAAGGGACCTGGGGAAAATCTCATCATCTCATTGTTCTCATCAGAAGATAGAAGTTCATTTTAAACTGATTCTGATGCCAAAGCTGCCATCCTCACACGGCCCGTCTCGGCCCGACTCAATCCGACACCAGCTCCACTCAGCCGGAGGAGAAAACTGGGATATGGAGATACTGATCTTACCGATGCAGTTCAGGTTCAGGTCCAAGGTCTTGCAGCTGTTGCTGCTGGGCTGAGGCTTGACGGTGGTACTGGGGGACGCTGAGCTGGTGCCGTACAGCACCAAGGTGAACTGGGTCAGAGTGCCTGAGAAGAGAGACGGAGAAGGAGTTACAAACTGAGTTTCTCTCGGGAAGAAAACCGCGAGGCTCCTGGGGTGAATTTGTATTGAATTAACCCGAATGAATCCTCTTTTCCACAGGAGACATTTGGGTTTCGTGCGTAAAGAAACAGACTTTGAAAGATTTGAAGTCGACCCGATTACATTCACTACACAAAGATTGAATGACTGAGGAGGGAGGTGTTCACACCACAGCTCTATAACACTCCCTGCTGCCAGAAATCAGGTTGCTGCAGAACCTCATAGACCTGAGCTTCACAGCGAAGAGAAGCAGGACACTTTGGAGACAGGAGCCACTTGATCTCTAATCACCTGGTTCTGAAACCTTAACGCCAGAGGTGAACTCTCAAATCGACGGATTCATTCATGTGAGGTGAACGCAGAATGCTCACTCTGAATGAGGTCTTTAGCCTCGCCTCCTGATCGCGTCTCTTGTCTTATCACAATTCAATAAAGTAAAAACAATGAGAAGCCACTTTGCTTTAGTTAGAACACATTTATGCCTGCTGATTAAAGTATGGAATACATTTGCTTGTTGTTTTTTTTAGGTTTTCTACACAGTTTAGTCATTAATTAGCCAATGAGCATGTAGGATTCTGCTATTAGTGTTAATTATGAACGTATGTTTTAAGGCTCGGGTTGGTTAGTGGTTTTATACATTTAATCTCATATTTCTGTCTAGTTTTGAGGGTTGTTCGTTTTCTCTCTCTCTCTCTTTCGCTCTTAATTAATAAAAGACATTAGTCCATGAACTCTTAATTAATAAAAGACATTAGTCCATGAACTCTTAATTAATAAAAGACATTAGACCATGAACTCTTAATTAATAAAAGACATTAGACCATGAACTCTTAATTAATAAAAGACATTAGACCATGAACTCTTAATTAATTGGACAAATCTGTTAAATGATAGGAAGCAGATTATCAAGTTCTAATAACATATTTACCGATTGTTAAAGGGGATTTTCTTTGTTCAATATGATTTTAAAGATCAGATTTTTTTAAGGTTTCGGGCAATAATCATATTACTCCGATTTAGTCCATATTTGGTGCATATGAATCGACTCGAGGAGATCTACCTTGTACACATCTTGTTTTAGTCTAATAGTTCATATTTTACTCACTAGGGGGAGATCTTTTTAAAAAAAAAGGAAAGCACTGTTTTACAGACATAACTCAAAAACTATTCAATAGATCATTTTCAAACTTTATACCCACATAGACCTTAGTGCGAGGAAGAACTGGATTGTTTTGATGAAAAGTGAGTTGTATATTTTTGATACTAGGGGAAACTTTTTTCAAAGGTTTTCTGTGGACACTCCCTCAAGCGTTGTTTGGATTTTGTCTGTTTTTTCAGACAAACCTCTTAATTAGTGGGAGACGGCTTCAGGGAGATGGATTGTACATCGCGGGGAATTGGGGACTTTTCGGGGATATACAGACAATGTGGGTCAACTTATCTTACTGAAATCTCACGCATAAACAACAGTTGGGTTTTACCGTAGTCACTGGCTCTGGCCACGTTCTCTATCTCCAGGCTCCACTCCCCGGTGGGCTCCTCATCCCAGGAGTGGGTGGTCATGAAAGCCCAGTCGTTGAACCCCTCTGAGGAGTAGTCGTGAGGCCTGCAGGAGACGGACAGACGGGAGGGTCACCGGTTTGTGTTCACCACCTCCTGCACTTGTGTCATGCGTTTGCTTGCGTGTTCGTACCTCGGGTGGAGCAGCGTGGAGCGGGTGCCGGAGGGACTGATGAGATGGATAGCCAGGTCCCCCCTCCGGTTGTAGGACAGAGTGAGTCGGGCTTGGACATGTTCTAATGAGGTCACGTGGTTGTCTGTGCCAATGCAGGCGTCGATGCTCTTGTTAATCTGTAGACGGCTGCCAATGTTCCTGTCAAACATAATAAACAACAAGCGAAGGGGACACGTTAAGACGGCGGCTCGTGTGCTGCTGAAATCCTCGCCGGCTCGTCCGGAGCGCGGGATAAGCTGCACTTCAGATAGCCGTGTGACATTTTGCTTCCGGCCAGTGTGTGCGGCTGCGAATTGCAAAGAGTTTGTGGCCTTGAACAGGATTAACGTCTCACAACCTGTGGCGCCGGCGTCGTCCGTGGAAGAAGAGCATCAACTTCTTTATATTCCCCTCCTAAATCCGCTTAGGAGATTACGCGCACTAACAACAATTCTGAGGAGGAAAAGTGCGAGGGAGGAGCCTAAATTATAGACAGGATGTTTCATTTGACCGTAATCTGTTCGGCTTCTGCGAAACACGGCCCCTTTCTGGCCAGGACTGATAAACGATACAACCTTTGTCTTCAGCAAACATGGTTAGACTGACACGAGTTAATTAGAAAAGCCGCTTTTGTGTTAATTTTATCAGAATTTGGAGCTATTCAGTTTCAGGCTGAACTTTATGGAGCCTGTCAGAAGACACGGGCGCGGGAAATTTATTCAAATGACTGCCCCAGCCGATTCTTCATTGCCAACTGACCGCGGCAGCGCACGTCGGCGTGATTTAAGGTCCAGGAGAAGCAGAATTTGCAGCCCTCCTTGAGGCGTGACATCTGTTTTTACAAGCACACACCGAACAGACAGAGCGGGTGATATACTGCAAAACCGTAAAACAAACACGCTGTTCAGTGACGGTGGGTAAAAGACGAATGAGGTCAGCTGGTCCACAAAGACAAATGACGGCACTAGCCCTTTTTTTTTTTATTATTATTATCAATATTTCATTAGCAGCTACAGGTGAAAAATCACCTCAGTGGGTTTTTTTTCTTTATATAATAAGAGTTTCTACAAGCTTCCTCTTTGATCTTATTTTCCCCCAGCAGATGCTGTTGACCCGTCGCCATCCTACAAAATATAGTCTGGGAATAATTGATTGGATTATCTTTTATGTTAAATCTGGTTACAGAAATAATACTGGAGAAAAGAATATGTCGTTTTTTTTTCTACCAGTGTGTAACAGCTGCTCAGAACAAACAGAAATATTCTGGGATTAGTACAATACTCATTACTAAGTCAGTAGCAGCTCTACACACTGAACTGCTGTCTCACAATCGGAAGATCGGAAATTAGCCGGGTCGAGTCTCACTAGGGTCTACTTGTCGTAGGTCCTTTAGCAAGACCCTGAAACCCTATTTCCCCGGGTACTTCAAAGTGGGCTGCCAACTGCTCCCTCAGGGATGGGGGGTCAAATGCAATGAAATATTTATCCATGTTGTACTGTGTATGGCTGTATGTGATAAATAAAGGATTTCTTCTAATAAGTAACAGTACAAACCGGTTTTACGCGGTACGCCTTTCCTGACGCAACCCCTCCCGTCTATCTGGGCTTGGTACCGGCACAAGAAGTGCACTGACCTCTGATCCCTTTGTGGAAGGGTTAAGCAAGCTCCTCAAATTAAATGTGACTCATTAATAGTCTCAAACAGACCATATTGACTCAACCTAACTATTTTTATGAAGTCTAAGTTCTAAGATCAGATCCCGGTGACTCAATGATGAAGATAAATACACTGAACCAGTTTTTCTGGGCTCAGGAATAAAGACAAGAGATATTTTGTTGTGTTGAATCATTGGAGTTAAATTTAGATACAATTGGACTGTTGGTAGGGAATAAAAACACGCAAAAACAAAAAGCCTACCGACGGAGTGAATTATGAACAGCAACAGTAAAGTATGACAAACACAAGTTACATCTCCCTGAGGCGGTTCATAAAAAATTTAACAAGATCCGATCGACGGTTCGGAAGTTATGTCTGAAAATGGTGTTTTCTGTAAAAGAAAGAGTTCCCCCTAGCGGGTAAAATATGAACCCATGGAGTCAAATATGAGATTTACTAGTGAGATCTCCTCAGGTGGATCACATACATTACATTTGGCCTGAATCGGACTAACGGTTGAGGAATTTCCTCCCGAATACCTTTGGAGATACAGCTCCCCCTAGTGGTGGAAATATTCAACTGATCATTCCCATAATCCATCTCTTTGTTCCTCGCACTGAGCTCTAAGGAGCAATTAAATTGGAGCCTGCTCCATGAAACAGTTTTGAGTCATCGCATTAACACGAAGGATCTGCGACAGAGGAGGCGATGAAGATGATCTCATCACAAAAGTCCCGCCTTACCCCGGTTTACCCAAACTTCTGCAGAGCATGTAAAAACATTTCAGAGTCCCATTTAATGCCGAGTTTATTTTTCCAACAGAGCTACTCCCTCCTGAAATGGATTTGCTTCAGCAAAGACTTAATCCTTTAAGTTCTTCTTAAATGTGACGAAGTCCACAGATTTCAGATTTCAAATCATTCATGTGGAAACGCCGGTCCCTCTGCAACCCTGAAACCAGTCCTTCTCTGCACAGAATAATAACATCAAACTCAAAAGTCATTCTTCCAATGTCCAACTAATGCAAAAAGTCAAAAGTTATCACTAAAAAAAAGAAAAAGTAATAGTAATGATGGCCATTAAAATATAAATGTTCAGTGGAAATTTGTCCCTCTGAGCTCACAGTCACGGTTCTGATTCTGACGGACGGTGAGAAAGAAAGCTGAACGCCGAGCTGCTGATTTATCAGTCGCTCCGGAAAAAGAGAGTGAGTTAACGCACTTAAAATGCAAATGGAATAAAGCGCTTGTGCTGGGGATCCCGGCCGCTGGAAGCATCTGCTGCGAGCAGCGACTGCCGGAGGAAGCTGAGCCCCAGCGGCGCAGCGGCGGCAGCAGGAGTGGCGGGGAGCTCATAATGAAGAGATGTCAGACTGCGTGTAGACGGCGATGTCATTGAGAGGAGGAGTAGAAAGGGTTTGACAAATTACCGTTTCTCTTTTGAACTCTCCCACTAGAGGGGGGCGTCTGCTCACGTCCATACAAACAGTGATGCAAGCAAACAAAACGTGAAGAGGAGACAGGTGAGGATGAAGAAGTGACATGTCACTGCAGGAAAGCAGCACAGCAGCCGGGTTCCAGCTCCAGCTGAGGCCCGACACCTCGGTTCAATAAGTTCGCTTTAAGAGGTTATTTATTTTTTATATTCTCTCAAATCTTACTTGATTTCAACTTAACTGATTAGTTTTAATTAATTAAGTCCTTCAGTTCGTGGTTTTTTGAAATTTTTTTTTTTCCTATCTTGGTCCTCCATCTGTTCAACTTTTTGACTTGACAGCTCAGACATACACCAGATTCTCCTCATTTATTTGTCCTTATCTCCCTCTGCACCTTAAACCTCCACCTCGACCTGCTCTTTAATCAGGGTCCGCCATTCATAGCAGCAGTAATTTATCGCGTGTCTGTTCTGCTTTCCTAACGGTACATGAACATCAGTTATGGCGCCGGTATAAACGATCCTCCTGAACTCTTCTGCTTTGACGAGCTTTAGCACAACTTAGTTAGGTATTTAGGTACCTTTGTGATGTGTGTTAGCCAGGATTCTCAGAGGAACCGTTTTTCCCGTGAGGGACAATGAGGACACCGAGATGAAGAGCGATGGAGACCCGACTCAGCACAAATTTTGAAAAAGGTGCCGCCGGAGTTTCTCCTGCTTCTAATAATTCTACTCTGAAGACAAAACGGTCGGTTTCTGCCTAATGTATCCCCCCCGCGCCTTTGTGACAAGACAAGCGTCATTTTGCTATGTCTGGATCCGTCAGTGGTTATTATGTTATGGCTCATGAGGTTAATTCAGCAGGGGGTGTTCCTTAAAAAAACAGACCATCCATACTTTACTGTTGCTCAGTAAAGTAGGCTGTGGAGAAAAACGGGCTCACCATGAAGCGAAGATGAGATCTTCATCCGTTCATCTTTTGACACGTTTGATGCCACGAAACAAAATATGCCAAAAGGTGCGTTTGATTTTGTGAAATGCAACTGTCTTACGATAATTTCAGCATGTCAATCAAGTGAGGCACAGAACAGCATTTATTCTACAGTGCATTTGTAGGATTCTGCTGCACGGACTGCATTCAAATTCAGCTGAACTAATTACCTATTCCTTCTGATGAAGGCTTTTTTCCCTTAAAGTGACAGCTTTAATGTGTGCAGACACTCGTTATGAGGGTCTTGAGGTGTGCATTAGTGTGTACGTATGTGTGTGTGTGTAGTTTAGAGTAGTGTATTGTAGTTACCTGGACTCAGAGACTATGGTGATCATACATTTCCGCTGTGGCCCCACACTGGTCCACGTCTGCGCCAGCTCTACGATTTCACTGGCATCAAGAAGACCATATCCATACGAATGGCTCACTGCAGCCCCCCACAGAGAAGAGAGAACAGACACGTGAGGGTCTGCACGGTGAGTGCACTATCCTCACTCTCACAGCTCCAGCTTTACAGTCCACATTCACAGTGGGTCTCCTACTTTAAGATCCCACACAACTGCTCCGTCCAATCCAGGGAGCCTCCAAGCTCTAATGAAAACGGGGCTTTATGAGGGGCATAAAATATAAACGAGCCTCAATGGCGTCTGAAAACTGCAGAAAGGTCAGAGGAGAACTTGGAAGGAGTTGCTGTACCTTTGCGCCCGACCCCATTGGTTCTCCAGTCGTTGGTTTCCAGGTGTGCAGGATGAGAAGTTCGCACAACCAGATGTTGCATGTCCCTCCAGGTCAGATTTTTACTGAACAGATGTATAAGGATCGGTACACACACACACACGCACACAGACACAGACACACACACACGCACGCGCACACACGGGGACACACACACACAGGGACACACATGGTAAGAGTATGAACAGGCTGAGGTTCTCAAACATATCAAACAGACAAGTCTAACAATCCAGACTCAACGTAAAGCTGCAGGTGGACGGCGGCGGTACCAGTCCCAAACGCTCATGGCTTACAGTAAACCCTCAGACGACGTGTGTTTGAATGAATAATAAAAGCTGAACAGAGTGAAGGGGTTATTCTGCCCGGGTGAACAAAGCACAAGTAAAGCGTTAAAGGAGGTCACAAGCAGTTTCACAGGAAATGTATTATATTCTTATTGCAGATTTTATCAAATACATTTAGTAATCATGTGCAAACTTTTTCACTGCCTGTCGCAAATTTGTTGTTCGTCACAGGGCTAAAGGCTCATTTTGAGGAGAGTTATGAAATCCGTGTTTGTCCATCCGTTAGTGTCGCCCGGCTGGACAGGACTGATTAGTGCGAACATCAAATTGGGCCATTTCAGTGGATACAATGCAAAAAAAAAAAGAAAGTCAACAGACAGAAGGGTCCCGACTGTAAGGCTTTTTCCCCTGAAAATCCCCCAATCCCCTGCCTTGTACAAGCAATCGCCCTGATTGAACCCCTAAAATTAAATGTGAAATTTATGTCTGACAAACTGTGTACTGACAAAAAGCTCCCCCTAGTGAGTAAAACATGAACTATGAAATGTAAAAATATGATATATACGAAGTAGATCTCCCTTAGTGGATTAATATACACCAACTGTGGACTAAATCGGACTAACGGTTAAGAAATAATGGCCCAACAACCTTTGGACATAAAGCTCGCCCTAGTGCTGAAAATATGCAACTGAACTGTCCCAAAAACAATCCAGTTCTTCCTCACACCAAGGTCTATGGGTGCATAAAATTTGAAAATGATCAATGATTTTTTTTTTTTTTTCAAAGTCTGATTCACTACAAAAGTTTTAAATGTATTATCAAGCTTCAAAGGGTCTATGAAACTATTTCTACCTGTTCCTACTAGATTACAAATTTGCAGTTTCAAAACTCACCACGGTCTAATAACTGAGACCAACGGGCCTTAATTAAAAAAATCTTTTGCTTTTCCCCGAATAAATTAGTGTCCAGGCGTGCAGTCTTTCACTAAAATAACCAGAGTCCGACCATGAGTCGGTTTTTCACAAACATGTTCTGCTGCAGAGAAAAGGTTTGGGCCACACAGGTCAGTGAAACATGCAGATAATGTCCAGTAGACTGAGGCTGCTCCCCTGAATTGCAAGGACTGGTAAGAATCAGAAAAATGGTGGAAAACACTTACTTGGCCTCAAGGGCGAGGGCGATGATCCCAGCAGCCAGCGGGGCAGAGGCAGACGTGCCTGTGTGGGAGTCTGTGCATTTTGATTTAAGGTCTGTTGTCACCTACGGAAGATTAATACAGCGGTGCTTACAGGGGAACGGGTGTGTTTTTCATCCTGGGCTGTATTTTTTAAAACAGTGCATTATTGAACAACGGAGGTGAATCCAGCAGCTGAGAAACGAGACTTGGGGAGACACAAGAAGAAACAAACACAATCTGGTTAAAACAATTGAGATTAATGTTTTATTTCCCTGCCTTCCGACTTGAAGTGACAATCTTAGCCGGTCTAGTTTTTAAAACTAGCACTTCAAGTGGATGCAATTTTTTTCGGTAGCGTTTTCTCTTCGGTACCGATGGACCGTTTCAAAACTGTTAAATCCATTAGTGACACCCAATATGTAAGAAAAAAATGGTCCAGATTGGAAGATACTTAAAATATACTTTAAAAGAAGAGCTAGGACAAAGCGGAAAACATTTCCTCATCATTACTTTTTCAGTTCAGCTTGTTAACATTGGTGCATCCACACACACACACGCACACACACACACGCACACACACACACACACACACACACTAAGCCTTCACCAGAACTGCCTAACTTTGATCTAAACTCTTATCTTATGACTCAGCTATTTGCAAGGAGGCAGAAGCCGCCTCATGGAAAAAGCAGCTGGAATTATGGAGCAATGTAGAAAACTTGTGTCTCAGGACACAGATGCCCCCGCTAATGGAAAAAGTCCGTGTGTCCTGAGGACGGAGCAGAAAAACCTCCATCAAAGCGGAAAATCAGTTACATTCTAATGGGCCTAAAAATGCAAAAACAAGCAAATTGAGGAGACCGATTTGGAGAAGCACACCTTTAGGGCCCCTACGGAAGATGTAAGAAGGGAAACTGGAGAATTCATCTTTCTCCAGCAGTGTTTGAGAAGATTAGGAAAGACTAATTGCTGTTAACTGTGGACGAACAGGACATACACCGGGACGGAGGAGAGTAAACTGTCCATGTGTCCCCCTCTTCCAGGGGCCTAAACTGTCCTCAGCAGGACCCTATGGTACAACTCATTCTCATCCTCTCTCAGCTACTAGCATTGGTCGACTTGGAGGATTTTCTATAGCAAACTAGTGACCTCCGGCTGAGAGCTGTAGTTGGACTGGACAGCTCCTAGGAGTAAATGTCTGCAGCTGCATGGATAACTAGGCCCACGCTGTCGGCCCCAGCGTTGTACAAGCTGCCCCCCCTGATTGAAAAAGTCAAATTTACTGTGAGGTTATGTCAGAAAAACAGTGTTTCTTCTAAAAAAACTAAAAAAAACTCCCCATAGAGAGTAAAATATGATATATAGAAGACAGATCTCCTTGACTTGCATCAAATTTGGAGTTCGTATTTTGTGCCCGAAAAAAACGTGTTTTTCATAAAATTGCTCCCTGTATGATTGGAACATGAGCCATTACTGTAAAATATGATTTATTCATTACAGATCTGTCCGAGTTGATCCACATGCACAAGATCCGGACGAAATTGGCCCAACGGTTATGACGTTATGCCCCAAAAAACAGTGTTTTGTAGTGAAAGCCTCGCCTCGTGAGTAAAATATGAACCATTAGAGACAAATCTGATAAATGCAGGATAGAATTTCCAGAGTCGATTCCTACGCACCAAATTACGACAAAATTGGTCCGAATTCTCAAAGAAATGATGTCCCTATAACATTTTGGAGAGAAAGCTCCCTCTAAAGGTGGAGATATGCAACCAACCATGATTACCCTGAAATCCATCCAGTTCTTCCTCGCTGGTTAACGAAGGTGTAAAAATTTGAAAATGATCCATGAAATGGTCTTTGAGTGATCGCGTTAATACGAAGGATCCACGGCTGTCTGTAGGCGATGACAATTTCATAATATTCCCCGACTTTTCGGGGAATAAGTAGCAAGGATGTGAAGAGCTGCCGTGTTTTTAAAGTTTTAAGGTCATAAATCACCCGTCGTCAAACGTGATAGAATCCTGATGGGAAGGTCAATCCATGAAGGGGAACTCAATTTTAGAGTGGAGAATCAAAATCTATTGACCGGTAGAATTTAATTCAGCGCACGCTTTAAATCAAAACAGAGGGATCCTATTAAGAGTAAAAAAGAAAGAAAGAGAAATTAAGAATCCCACCCTCTCTCTTCTACTCAATGTCTTCAGTCTCAGGTCGCTGAGTGACAACACAATTAAATGAGGACCTCACTGAAGCAGTAAGAGAGCCGCCACATGTCACGGAGAAGTCCTAAACTGTCCAGTTGATCTGTCTGCTGCAGGAGGAGAGACTGTGTGTGTGTGTCTCTGTGTGTGTGTGAGTGTGTGCCAGTTTGTACAATGTTTTGCTTGTGAGAAGAATATTAAGCAGATTGCCAGATGGGAGTCTCAGCCGTTCACCATTCGTAAAAATTTTAATGGCCCGAGTCAGGATTGAATGGAGAAGAAGAGTCGAGAATAAAGCCGCACAGCCAAAAGCGACAAATACAAATTACAATTAGCCAGGAAGTCCCACTGGGATCATATTTTCACAATAAAGTTGATGGTAAAGGGAAAATGACTGTTTCCCAAAGGTGAGCGCTTTCCTGTTTTTGTTGTTGTTGTGCTGCATCTTTGGGTTGATACTTCCACCATCAAAGACATCAAACATTCAGCTTCAGGAACTTCAAAAGGGCCTTTTTCAATCTTTCCTATTCATGAATGAAAATAATCTGATTATTTACTCAATAGTTGGTAAATTAACTGATGATGCAGATGTTTAAAATTCCTAACATTCCCGTATGATCTAATACCCAATCTTAGTCCTGTTATTAGAATTATTAAGACTACTGGAACTGTAACAGGCGAAAATTAAAATCAGGTGGTCCGGGGACCATTCTGACCCAGGATCCATCCTCACACCAAGTTACACGGAAATCAATAATTAAGTTATTACCGGTGTTCTTAAAATGAAAAATTCTGACATATAATGTATGAATTACCACTTTTGGTGATTTAAGAAGAAGTCGTGTAAAACAAAGTTTCTGTGTTGCATGGCATCTGACTTCTTCTCAGCGGATATGATTAGTAGCTTGTGGCGACTTCCTGCGGTTAGGAAACAATTCCATGCTGGGAAGCCAACACATTTAGTTGACCTTCACCAATTCCGTCAAAGGGAGTGCTCCAAATGCCGGAAGCACATCACTGTGGGGAAGATTGCCAAAGGACATTTAACCAACTGGGCCTACACTGCTGTTCCAAACAGGAAGGGCTTGTCCCCGAAAAGCCACCAAACCCCTGCATTGTACAAGCAAACCTCCTAATTTAACTCCTCAAATTTAACGTGACTCATTAATAATCTCAAACAGTCCATAATGACTCAACCTAACCATTTCTGTGAAATCATCAATACGCTCTAAGATCAGATCACATAGTGCTTCAATGATGAAGATAAATACAGTTCACTAGTTATTCTGAGCTCAGGAATAAAACAAGACAGATTTCCTCGTGTCTTTCATAATTCACATTCCCTTAGAGAGTGAAACATGAACAGTTGTAGCCAAATATGACAAAAACAAGTTAGAGTTCCTGGAGGTTCTTCATATGAGATGAATTTGGACCAACATTTAGGACGTTAATTCTTTACGTAAACGGATTATACGTAAACGATCCATGAAATAGTTTTTGAGTTATCACATTAAGCCGAAGAGTCTGCGGTGGCGGCGGGGACATAATAACCGTAACAGTAACTTATTAGATTCGCTGTATGTATATATTTCACCAAGAATTTCTCACATTTATGACCCATATTAAATTGATTACTGAGCAGAAATGTAATGAATGCGGTGTGTTCCGCTCATTCCTTCAGTTACAGAACCAAACCTTTGACCAAGACTTTACGCCACGAACCACAGCAACCCGTCCCAAAGGTCGGCGCCAAGTCCCATTCGTTTAGTCGGTTGAAAACGACCCTGCACATCCTAAAACACTAGAAACAACCCTAACTTACTATCTGTTGCTCGTTGATGTTCCCCGAGCTGTAGGTGGTGGCGAGGGTGGAGGAGCAAGCCTCGCTGTACCAGGGGACATTTCCGTGCTGGGTGGAGCTGCTGATGGACAGGGTGTAGATGCTGTTGGTGTAGCCATCGCAGTTACAGCTGTCCTTCTCCCGCCCTCCGTTGCCAGAGGCCCAGACAAAGATGGAACCCAAACCACTGCGACCCTGGAGCAGGAACATTACAATAAGACAATTGAAAAAAATGAAAAAAGATCCTCTCACTAATTCACTCACTCGACCCATTGATCATTGGATTCTAATCTAATTCAATCATTAATAGGAATCCAAATTATGAAAGTGCAAATGAATTCCCAGGCTCATTTGAAAAAAGGGTCTCATTAAAAAGCTGCACACATCACGGCGGCGGCTGGGGTCCCTTAGTAAGTTAAACGGAAATAATATACTGAAGGACAGCCGAGACGGCGCTCCGTGACGAGAGATCATTGTGGCAAATTATTTGACTTCCCAGCTTTCGAAGTGCATTCTTTTTCATCCAAGCACTATCATTCTATTATGGACTGGAACCGTCTCACTCAGCTTTGATAAAACCCCGCGACACATCACCTACAGCGCCGTCTGACAGCGCTGTCACTGTGGCAATTATCCTAGTAGTAAGTGTCAGCAGCTCCAATCAGCCTATGGCGCCTGCCTTGCATCCAACACCTCTGCAACACCAGTCAGGGTTCGCTGCATGGACGTGTTGTTACATGGGCTGCAGATGTGACAGCCTGGGGTGTGATCTGTATGCTTATTAATCTGTTGACTTGTTGGTTTCACATATTTGACGTCTTCCCATTCATTAAATAAGTGCCGCTATCAACCGGAGTGGTGCTGAGAGCCTTTTATGGTTAATATTCCCGTCCTCTTGTCGTTGTTAAATGCTGACAGGCTGATCTTCAGACTTACCTATCTTACTTACTTGTGTATGCATATGGTAAGAAATGTGTCCCAGTCTTTCATTAGAAATGCTTGCCAAGTCATTTAAGGCTCCAGTAACTGTTTGATTGGATTTTTCTTAAAAATCAACATTGAGCTTGTTGAAAAAAAAAACCTCATGCCGACAGAGGGAAAACTCCGGGTGATACCATTTGGTTTTCAAGAAGCAGTTTAAGAGGTGTTTTTTTTGATACATGGGGAGGATATTCTCTCCATTTGTAATTCTCAGAGTCATAAAAACTCTCCTTTGTTTACCCAACATGCTCAAACTGTTAACAATTACAATTTACTGGCGGCTGAAAGAAGGCCACACACAGGCAGTAAATCGATTGTAACAACGCGCACAAACACTCAGACCAACCTCGGTAACTCCACGCAGGAAGGCTTCTTTGGCCAGTTTGGCGGGTCCATCGACTGTCTTGCCGTCATCCTCCGGGCCCCAGCTGGCGCTGTAGATGTCAATGTGTTGAGGATTCAGGCTGAGAGACTGGGCCTCCACCATGTCAGTCACCTCACCGTCCAGCATACGCACACCTGCACACAAACAGACACACACAAAACACAAAGGCTTTCTTAATACAAGCTTTATTGAACCCGTCCTCCTGCCCTGTCTCTTGTCACCAAAAGACACCAGCTACTGAAAATCATCAAATCATCAAAATAATTGGTATCCCACCTCCCGACCTGCCAGCTCTTACTGACTCTGCCACCAATCGCGGAGCGCTCACCATAGCACACGTCCCCCGCTGCCTCTTTAATCCATGCTTCAGCCCCCTTCCCTCTGGCCGTCGATACAGCCAATATACAAGAAAAGTCTCTTTGGGAAGAGTTTTGTGTCTTCAGCCATAAGGGCTCTGAACAGACGGGGATGGCTGTAATGAACTGTGTTGTGTCTTTAATGTCTTTGATTGTTGTCCTTTATGTGTAGAGTGTGTGAAAACAAATTTCCTTTCCAAAAAGGACAATAAAGTACTGTTGGGCCGTTGTTGCTATTGACAATTGACAGTAAAGATTTGTTTGAAAGCTCCGAGGCAGGAAGATGTTTGTTTGCTAGCAACATGCTGACAAAACAGAAATAATCTGACTTGATCATTTCTTTGCCAGCCTGTGCGCCGAAACCTCTTAAAAAGAGTTCTCGCAGAGAGAATTGGAGGTAAGCTAGCTACGTTTGACTGCACAGATACTTTCCTCTACGTGTCAGGAGGAAATCATTGGAAATGTTTAAGTATCAACTGAATGAAGGACTTGTTTTTATTTTCAAACAAGGGAAAAACTCAGCTTCACAGTTTAACTGAAGTATTAAAGTTATCGTCAACTAACTGCTGCACCAGGAATAAAATGTTAACACACGCCACTATGGAAAAGGCTACCAGGGAGTGTGGCGATTGACCAGTTATTCTCGCTTCAAGTTAAGAAGGCTTTCTTCAGCAGAACTCGTTGTTTGTCAACAGTATTCCCCCGAAGAACGTTGAGGAGTCAAGGACGCCTTAAAACAACTCATTTCCTCTTTGATGTATTAGAAGTCAGACGGCTCCATACGGGTTGAAGAAACATAACGGCGGCTCTTTTGAAGAATCCATCCAGAACCGGTCAAACAGACTACTACTACTGGTGTTTTCATGGCAGCCTGTAAGATGGCCATTCAATCCCCCTTAGAATCTCCAGTCCCCATCCCAAAATAACTAATCTATCCTAAAAAATGAAGGATCAAGGTTCATGATTGCTTGATCAAAAGAGAACAGGCAGCACACTGTTCGCTACTTCCTCCCTGTAAATGAGAAATAAGGAGGTAGAGTTTTCATTTAGATGTACGCATGATGAAGCTGCCATTAAATATGACAAGGGAACGTGAGTTAGAGTTCCCTGTACTTTAAAGACAAAACCTATATGAACTAATGAATAATGAATGATCTCATTATCTCATGCCGTCTTTAAGAACGCCTCGGGGCTCTGCTCAGGTATCATGTACGAGTACCGCAGATGTTCAGGACCGTTTATGACGACTCCAGTCAGAGGGCTTTCTATTGTTCCCCAGTAAAAGTTATCAAGGACTTTTTAAAGGACTTTAGCACTCTTCAGTTTCCTTAGGAGGCCCTGGCGTTTCGGAGCTTTCTCTGACAGGTGAAGACGTCTTTGATAGGTGTAGATGCGAGTGGGTGTCTTTCACTTCTCTTCCCCAACATCATTGCCTGCCATATTCTTTAGTGCTGCTGGTGTTGAGGTGTCTCTTGATGTTCCTGCTTTTTCCTCCTTGATCCCAGCTGTCAGCCTCGCTCTGGCAGTGTTGCATACTTCCTCATCATCCGACCAAAAGATATCCTTTTTGTCTATTCTTCCAGCCTTTTGGTTAGAAAAGTTTTCTATTAATGCTGTATTCATATTTATACTCCAGCGCAAGCCTCCCCCTCTCCAGGTTTTCTTCCAGCGGCTCCCTTCCCTCAATACAGATCACAATGTCATCCGGGAACATCTTTGCCCACGGAGACTCCTGCTTGACCATCACCATAGCAGGCAAGAAGGGGCTCAGGGCAGACCCTAGTCGTAGTCCCACTTCCACCTTGAACCCGTCCGTCAATCCTACTGCACATTAGACATTGTGCATTAGAGATGAGGTCATTCCTAATGACCCTGGCGACCTCACATCAACCACATTAGTGATGCCGGGTCAACTGTACACTTGTAACCTAACGGTTCTCTCTGTATCAAACTAACTCCCCCACCAGTCAGTTAGAACCGAGGAAGCCTCTTGAATGAGAGACGAAACATCTTCAACTTTAAACGACGTTTAAAGCGCGGTTGCTTCGGTTACAACTTCCAAGAGTTGCCATGACCTGGATTTAATGAGAATTTACACAAACTTATTGTCTAACACACCATGAATCCAATCAAAACGGTGTGTTTCGCAGGGGAGAAAAACGAATAAAAAGACTTTAATGGGATTTGATATGAAGCTGTGGGGCATATTAAGTGGAAAGATATGAGAGTTCTGTGATTTCAATCCACTTTCTGCAACAAGAAGTAAAGTATTGGTACTATCCTACTACTATAAATATCATCAGTGAGAGGACAGAAACAAACTGCAGTAGTCAGATGTTGCAAGAAAAGAACAATGAAAACACAAATTCTTGATGGTTATGAGATTATGACGATGGCTAAAAGCACTTTAGACATGACAATTGTGACTTAGTGCCTATTTTATAATGAAAGTGAGGGTTTTGTTTCTACTTGGTTCAACAGAAGGACTTGAAATATGTTTCAGTTTTTTCTGTCTTGATGTATTACAATTGATGTATTATTTGTCCTTAAGGATTGCTCAGAGGGTGAGGGAGACGTTCTGACTCCAAGATTCTACTGACTTCTGAAATTCTCTAGCTGTAATCCTTGGAGAGGCTTTTGCCAGCCGAACAATCTTCTTCCCAGTCAGGGGGGATCAGTGTGTGGACACGTCCTCTTCCAGGCGGAATTTTAACATCTCCACTCTCTTTAAACTTCTTAACTATTGATCTAACTGTTGAAACGGACATTTTGAACTGATGAGATATTTTCTAGTCTCCATTGCCAGATTTGTGCAGCTCCACAACTTTTCCCTGATCATCATTGCGTGGTTCTCTGGTCCATCTCATTTTAAAGAAGATGAACGAGAAGCAGGCCTGTCTCACCTCATATTAATAGCCCGGTAAAACCGGAAGGCATTGTTCACCACTTCAGAGCTTTTACTCCAACAGGTGAACCAAAAACATAAAATAAGGAGTGGAAATGTGCTTCAGTTACCTTTTACATGAACACTTTCCTAGGGGTGCTAATAATTATGGCCGACATGTTTTGGAAAAATAAACGTGTTTCATGTTAAGAATGTAATGTTTTTCTCTATATTTTGTTACATTAATAAAAGGTTAGTCTCTTGTGAATAATTTGAATTAAAGATCATCGCTTAAGACATTTTTGCATCTCCTTTATACTAAATATTTTTTTTAAAGGGTGTGAATAATTCTGTACACTCAAAAACAATTCTGGAGTGCGACTGAAATGTTTTTGCTGGGCAGTAACAGGAGAAAGAGAGAAAATGGAAGCATATGCAGAAACACGTACAGATTCTTCTGCGGTTTCTGCCCACATGAAGAGTTCTGGGTTTTGATCATATATTTGTAGCCTTTGCGCTACAGCGGGGCCGCTACACCTACGTGACCACACACAGCCCCCTGCTTTCCTTAGAAAGGCGGAATGCAATGTTGTATACAACAACATGCAATCTGGAAGGATCATCAAAAGTGAATTTATGGCGCTTTAGTGACAGGGCGCAAACATTATGGGCGCAGGATGTAGGCAGGAAGTCACCGACATAAGCAGAGAGGTAATGAGAGAGAGCACGCGTTGGGATAAAGACGCTCCTATAGTTAAAAGGATTACACATCATTAGGCTACATCCTGGATTCGGCAGAGCCCCCAACAGACATTAAAACACAACATAAAACACATGTGGCAGCACGGTAACGATCATACCGACAGCTAACGGCAATTCTCACCGTCCACCTAAAGATACCATAATGAAATGAGATATCCAGTGAAAAAATGTGTTGTTTACGATCAGAAAACGCGACCAAATTGGATGCAATTCAACTTTTGTTCTTTGTTTGGAAACTCCGAACTCCGTTTCCTTCCTGTAGGCAGAAGCGAAACATCTCACCGGGGTGCAAATTCCTTTGTAGAACAAACAAATAAATATTTAATAATATCTTTCACGCGCCCACACGTTTCTTAATCTTCTTCGCACAATCTGCTGTGTGTCTTTGTCTCCGACACTGACAAATAAACTTAAATAATGGATGGGTTTGACTATCTCCGTTGACGGTGAGATTAAATGGCGGACCGTTGGCACGTCTCCGCTGACAGACTCTTTTGTCTGAGTATTTGCAGGTGCAGATACTAATATGTGCACTTAATAACAACACGACGGTTTCAAAGCGCGTTTGATTTTCGTCAGACGTTACTTTGAACCTGAAGTCTGAAATACCGTGACGGAAAGCTGAAGCGCTTTTTCACTGAAAGAGCGATGTAGTCCAGTATTTTTGGAGACTGTGGGTTTAACATTTGCCATCATTGCTTACATAAGTTCATGTCCACAATGCTGATTGCTGCCTACGTTCTCTACTAAAGGAGGTTAATGTTACATTGTACTAAGGTTCTGCTGCTAACGTAAAGTGAAATTGCTCGTACCAGATAATCCGAAAATATAATGTGAAGCTACAGACGGGAAAACAGTGGTTTTCATACAAAAGCGTTAAGTATGAAATATATAATGTAAACTTAACATATACAACTTAGATCTCCTCTAGTAGATTTATATCAAGACTACAATGGACTTACAGTTAAGAATTTATGTCCAAGAAAACAACGTTTTTCATAAAAAAGCTCCCTTAGTGAGTAGAATATGAACTAGTAGAGCAAATAAAATATGATGAATACATAATTGATCTCGAGTCGATTCATACGCACCAAATTTGGACTAAATCCGACCCGCGGTTTAGATATTATGATCCAAAAACTTCTGAAGCTAAAGCTCCCCCTAGTGTCGGAAATATGGGACCAACCTTTCCCAACATCAATCCAATTCTTCCTCACACTAAGGTCAACGTGGGTATGAAATTTGAAACCGATTCACGAAATAGTTTTTGAGTTATGACGTTTACAAGAAGGACATGCGGCGGCGGATGCAGCGGACGCGATGGCGGTGTTGATTACCGGACTTTTGATGGACTTAAAAAATCTCAATTTAAGCTCAGCTGTGATCCCTCTCTCTTTCTTCTGTGCTCCACTTCCTCTCTCACACAATATAGAGGCCAAACTATTACTTTCATTTTACCTTTTAATCTACTGTTGAAAAAATCTCTGCGATGATGAAAAAGAGAGAAAGGCAGCAAAAGACGGGCGAGAGAACCTCAGCGAGAGGCTGCACGCTCATAAAGATGGCAACCGACACAGAGTCAGTGATGAAATTTCATTGACCGGAGTGACACAAGTATCAAGCATTTACTGCTCCAGAACCCTCGGTGTCAACGAGCCACAGCCAAATGTTTATTCTGCGGATTCGGCTACAGCCAGTCAAAGGCGCGACTTCAAATAGAAATCCTAAAGTGGGCGTTCTGCCGTCCACGAAAATAGACAGACAGAGTGACAGCACTTATAAGTATGCAGCGTAAAAGGCACACCGTGATCTCTTTCTTGCACTTCTTCAGAGACACCGAAAGCACAACCAGATGTCTGTAAACACGGAGCGTTAGCAGTTTATTAGCTACATCTGTACCATCTAATGCAGCCCAGTTCTGGAATAAACCCTGTCATCCTGGAGTTTGAAATGTTTTTAACATGGAGAACAGCTACCGCATCAAACCGTTTGATACAATTATTCACTGCGTGTCGTCAAAGAGGAAGCAAAGTATTTACAGTACCACTGGAAATCCTCCTCGTCCCTGGGAGAGCTCATGAAGAGTCTGCGGTGTACTACGTCTGAGAAGATTGGACTGAAAACAACACCAGTACCGTGGAACAAACATTACAGCCATTATTGACCCAGGAAAAGAAAACATATATATATTTATATATGCAGTATATGAGATTTTTGATACCTGGTCAAATTCCTTGTAATCGTGATTTACTTTGGCAATAAAGCGGTTTTGGATCCGGACTCTGAAGTCAGTGTGAAACAAAACCCAATAGTAAAATCAGATTATAAAGACGCATTCCGGCTCTATAATCGTGTTATAAATGATCTAAGAATGTTGGCTTTTGTAAGTCTAGGGGCAAAAATGCATGACTGGGAACACACTTATACACACAGTAATGTTGTTTCTTTCATCCTGTCACAATCAGATCATTCATTCATCCAAAACCGCTTATCCTGTTCAGGGTGGTGGGGCCTGGAGCCTGTCCCAGCTGACATTGAGCAAGAGCTGCACCCAGCTCCTTTAACTACCAGTCGCACACAGGACAATGATTGCAGAAAACCTTAGTTGATGCTGTTTTGTTATCTTACAAATGATTAAAATTAACCTTAAGGTTAATTCTAAAGTTTTTTTTATATTTCTAACGGTTGTCAGGTCTGCATCAACTCAACTCGGTTAACAATCACAGTTTCACCTCCTCTAATCCGCCCCGGCCTGAGTTTAACGCGCCGTCGTCTTTGCGGAGTCAAGCAAACAAAGTGCGCGGTGTAAGACGATAAAACTGAAGGTGTGTAGCTTCCCGTCTCGTGAAGGGGATCGACATGAAGCGTTTTTCATTATTGCTGGAACCCAACACCAATGGCAGGTCAAACTCTCCTACTCCTGTTG
Organism: Lophius piscatorius; assembly: GCA_009660295.1. Classification (NCBI taxonomy): domain Eukaryota; kingdom Metazoa; phylum Chordata; class Actinopteri; order Lophiiformes; family Lophiidae; genus Lophius; species Lophius piscatorius. The sequence continues at coordinate 15,991 of VRLP01001190.1, read as the reverse complement.
TGAATAGAATGCTGCTGCTGCCTGGAGTTCTGCATACGAGTACTCCGATGTCAAAATGTGAAGCTGCTACAATAAAATGTGTCGGGGTCGGCTGGTCTGCAATCATCTACTTATTCATGTTTGCTCTTACCTCCGATCTTGGCATTGTAGGCCACACCGACTCCACAGATCCCATTGTTGGCTACTGCTGCCACCTCTCCAGCACATCTTGTTCCATGCCTGAGGAAGAGGTAGAACAACACGGTCAGATGAATGCTTAATGGAATCTACTTATCCGGCTGTTATTCACCTGATGACACAGGGCTCTGTATATATACACACACACACACACACACACACACACACCGTATGCACACATTACCGCCTGTGAAAAAATATGCTACTCTGTGCCCCGTGGTCAGGCTGTAGACAGAGATAAAACAAACTCGTGGAGACAGATTCTTGGCTTTGATTCTTTTAAACAAATCTCTCTTCCCATTTGTCCAAAAGAAAAACATTCAGCCAACGAGAGGAGACCACTGTTCATTATCTACGGCCTTCTAATGCCGGTGACCTTGGAATGCCCACAGGGCCTGAAACAAGGGAGAAGGGGGAAATTAGACGACATTCTAGCATCACACACGGGGAGAAATGTGAATTAGTGTGGCAGTTTCCACATTGGGTCCTTCATTGTGTCTGAGCCTCGGCAAAAAGATCTAGCTCCAGGCGGCAAAGGGCAGCGCTCCAAGACGCCTCTACAGGAGCTCTGATCATCACATTCCAGTCAGGTACATTTTCCTGGTTTGCCAGATGGATATGCAGTCTCAATCCCCTTCAAACAGTTGCACAAATCCCCACTGAGGTGCATTTATTCCCAGACCGGAGCGCTGGAGCCCGGGCAACTCTGTGCCAGACCAGGAAACAACAGAGTGTGGAGATATTCAGGCCTGAAGGCATTTTCTACATCAGCAGAGTTCGATTAAAATGCTATAGGTATCCGGCCAAAGTAAAAAACAATAGACCTTGACAGACTATATTTGCCGTCAGGATATGGACGTTTAATCTGACCGCTTCCTGACAAAGCCACTTATATCATTTATAGAGTGTTAAATAAATCTTCAGTTCGCCCCGAGTGTAATGGCAAAATGTTCATAATGGAGCGATCAGCGATCACTCAGCGTAACAAGACACGTCACAATCATTATTAATCATCTGATCGCAATCATTATACGTCACTTTGTGCATTACACCCAAGTTTCCATGCGTTTGGATTACCTCATTTTAACATAAACTAAAACATATGACACATATTTGTCTTAAAAAGATGATATTTACGCGATAGTTCTGACAGACCTGATGTTTTAAATACATTTCCCCCCTTTAAAGAATGTAATTTCCTGAAAAAAGGTGGGTGCGTAAACCCACCTAATCAAAATGAACAGATGAAATCCTCAACATTGCTCATATTTTTAACTTACATTTTTCAGCGGATTACATTTTTTGGCCCCCAGGACGACAGAGTTCTGCTGATTCTATGAAAATTTGAGTGAATTTTTTCAAAAAGATTATTTGAAGTACTGAAACCAGGCAATGACTCATTTTTTTTTTGGGGGGGGGGGGGTATTTGTGTGTGTTAAACAGTTGGCTGGAGCACAAACGTTGTTTTTTCCGCTGATGTTTGACTGGCGCTCATTAATGACACAATCATTCTTGCCGCTCTGCCATTAGTGGTGAATTCAATTAGCCTTCAGTGCCGCCGACTGTTTTTCTTTCCCGGAGTTATCGTGAACATCATGGAACATTTAGTCACAGAGCAGCATCACCACAGCACCACTGTGGGCACATTTTTGTTGTAAACCAAATGATGGAGGATTTGTATCATTAGCCTTGCACTGAAATGCTGGGATAACACGGGCAGATGATGAATAATGGTTCGCTGCCATCATCGTCAGAAAAGATATGAAGATTGTGACCTCCCTGGGGGTATGCCATCATTTTTCTAACCCCCATCATCCCCTCAGACGTCAGCTTTCATTAAAGGTGCAGTGACGGAAGGTGAGAGTAGCCCCAACAGATCTCTTTGGAAAAAGTGGAGAGCAGAGATGGCCGAGGGGTGAAGGTCGACAGCTGTCGACTCATGTGTCGGAAGACGTCAGGTAGACGGAGTTAAAACGCCACAGGGTGCCGGTTAACAAGCACGTCTTCATCAGGTCAAAATCAAACAGGCACAAACACACTTGTTGGTGATGCGGTGGTGTGTTTTTACAGCACCGTGTCGGTGATGCACCGATATTTACAGCAGCTCCGGAGTCGGTGGAGGCCGCCGGGCATGCTGGGAGCTTTACCTCCACTGTTGGGCTCAGCCTCTTTCCACACCGTCTTCTGATACATTGATTAGAATCTCTTACTGATTTATTCATTTCTTAGCGTTCGTAGCGTACAAATTAGGCTGGGACCAGCGCGGGGTTCTTTTGTGAGAACAACTTACATAATTGGGATTTTTGCCAGAAGTGTTCAAATGTTCTGCTCCAGCTGACTGGCTGGATAAGTAAGAAGAAGCAGCGTGCATTTGTGGGTTAAACCATTAACTACAGAACTAGGGTTAATGGTTTAACCCTAGAACTAGTTTCTCACATGAAGGCATTTTATTTCAAAAACTGATTCTCAGGTAATGGACAGAACTCTGGGTTCAACCCACAAAAATATTATTAGTAAAATAATGTTTCATGGTGACAGACATGGTCACAATCAGCAATGATAAAAGGAGTTCTGGAACAATGTACTTCATTATAGGAGCTTTTTGATTTGATTAGTGCAATGCCAATTATTTTCCTAAATGGGTCATCAATATAGTTTTTGATTAATACGCGGGCTGCCGCGCAAGGCCCCGCCTGCTCATCAGGAGCCATAACCGTCCACGCCATCACTGTTACACCGATGGAACAGTATTACAGGGGGTATTATGGAATCGGCGCTGCTTCCATAATTGCACGTTTGTCGCAGATCCTTCGTGTTAACACGATAACTCAAAAACTTTTTCATGGATCATTTTCAAATCCCATTTATAAATCCCCATAGACCTTAGTGCGAAGAAGAACTGGATTGATGTAGGGAAAAAGGTCAGTTGCACATAGTTAGCTTAAAGCTTGATGCTAAAATACATTTTTGTTTTGTTGCAGTTCAAATTCAATGTCCCTTTCTTTACTTTTTTTTAAAATTTACACACATTATTTCTTCTTCATTATTGAACGATGTCGAGGTCATCTGAGCTGTGACACGGCTTGTGAATAATGTATTGATCAAAAATCGCAAACAAATTTGATTTTTAGACTCTTCCAAGTAGCTCCCATAGCTGTTGAGCAGTTGATGGCTGCTTTATCTTCACTCTGCAGTCAGACACTTGCCAAACAATCTGAGCTGACTTTAGGTTGTGTGATTGTGGCGTCCTGGTCATGTGATGTAGCACGCTGTTCCTCTCAATCGCCCTTACAACGCACGGAGGTGTGTTTTTGGTCACTGTCCTGTTGAAGAACAAACAACTGGTTTTGTCTCTGAGGACAAAACAGACGGGATGATGTGTCACTGCAGAATGCTGCCGATGTGATGCTGCCTTTAATTTTAATAAATCAACACCAGTTACAGCAGCATAGCACCCGACACCATCGACTACTCTCTACACAACACCTCCTCCTCCTCCACGCTGCGCAGAGTGAGCCCCGCATGCAAACACCATCCCTCCCCCTTTGCTGCATCTCACAAAGACACAGCAGTTGGAGGCAATAATCTCAGATTTACACTCTTCAGTTCAAGTACACATTTCCTCCAATCAGTTCTCTTCTTCTACTGGCCTCCTTCACTAGTTGCTGGGTCCTGACTCACGCAGTGCAATCAGAACAGTCAATACTGAAACGTTTGACCTTCTTGACCTCTGGGAATCCGTCATGTAGCCTCTCGTTCGAGGTGGTGTTGGGGATTTCGATCGGCAGACCGATCGATCGGCGCCAGGATTCCTAGTTTGATGTTATCAGCAATCGGCTAAGCAGTCTGGCTACGCACATGCGCCGTACACACACCCCAAACATTTTCAGAAAACAGAAAGATTGCAATTTGTAACACCAGTGAGGACAAAATCAGCTGTGGAGGAACAACCCCGAAGACGTCCGGCACAACAAACTTAATCAGACACTTCTAAATTAATCACCCAGGGGAACATAGCAAGTTCCAAGAAATAAACGTTTGTAGAGCAGCTAAAGACAGCAACAGTATATAACATATATACATATAACATAAGATGGCCTGGACGAGGCTAGCAAAGTTTTACTTTCACTTCAAAACGTCGTACACGCGTACATTACTTTCAAAAAGTCAGAACACATACACAATGCCAACCAGCCTTACTTCCACTGTAAGCCTTCAAAATAAGAACACTTAAAATACATTACTCATCAGTCAGTCTCTATAGAAATCCTAGATCGGCCAAGAAAATACAATCAGTGCACATCTAGAAATGAGTTATTGACTGAACGTCATCACAGCACTTGACGGGCTTTGTTCAACTGCTCCAGAAGAATATATTAAAGAAATGCAATTTATTGGATCGACTGGCCTTCGAATTTTAAAGCAACAATAACAAACCTTTGTCCTCTTTGTCTTGTTGAGCGGCTCCTGACATGATATGGATTACTGCAGTTGCATATTGGAGATACTTAGTCTCCACCAAACAACTGCTTGTCTGAAATGAATTAAAGAGAGCAGGCATGCTAGGTGGAAATAATTCAAGGCTGTCACTGAGGTGTCTCCAAGACCTAGTCTAACCTGGACTGTCCCTCTGGTGTCCTCCTTTCTAATCCTGTCCATCCTCCTCACTCCCAGAGAACATCTTCATCTCTGCCTCCTGTCTTCTGGTCAGAGCCACTGTCTCTAAACCATCCAGCAGAGCTGCTCTCACCACCATCTTTTAACCTTTCCCTTCACTCCTGCTGCCACTCCTCCATCAAAGATAACTCCAAACACTCCTCCCCACCTTCTCCACCTCCGCTCCTTCATCCTCACCGCCCCCACCTGCTTCCCTTTCATCGGTGTAATCTAATCCTATAAATAGTATAATACTTATAACATTAGCTTAGACTAATCCTTATGTCTATAACTGTGCCAGAATACCAGATTTGAACACATTGAAAAGAACATAAAAAAAAAATCATGGATGCCACCAAGGTATTTTGGATACGTTTGTCTAGATTTTATCCCCGGTTTAGTCAGATTTAATCACTCTACTAAACAAGGGATTCTCCACCTTTTCTAACTCAATAATAACCTTTGATTGAAAACAAACCAAAACCTAAGGCCAATATTTCCAGAAACATAATATGACATGACAGGATAAAAATAAACTTGATTGTAAACATGTGTTCTACTGCGGCAAGCAGCACCTTCCTGCTTCCCCTCAATGAGACACTTGTGCTTGTCTGTGGAAGATAATGGAATCAGGTTGTGGTGTGACGATTGAAGCAGTGGAGCAATTTACGTCCCTCTCAGTCCATTCCTTGCCTTAAATGTTGTGGTAGTCACTATGGTCTGTGGCAGTGCTGTCACCAACAGTGGCAAAACACATTCAAAAGTAACTGGTCACCGAACTTATGCATTTTAATTTGAATTGTCTTATTAAAGTGAATTCTTGTGCACATTTACATTTAAACATAATAAACTTTGCTCAATTTTGGAGTAGGTGAAATAATGGAATCTCTCTCCGAGGCCTGCTAGTAGAATACAGGCAGACTTAACACTTCACCGTTACGTATAGTACCTTAGTTTCTGTTTGACCAAACCACAATAGGTGGGTTTACATGGAGAGACTAATTCCTAATAGATTCAGAAAAGAAGTCTCATCGGTAAGAAAATGTTCCTTTCCGAAAGAAAAGGCCCTTCTTAAGACAAACCTTTACTTACAAAAAGAACAAAAATACTGTGCTAAGTTAAAATCAGTACAGCGTGGGGGTATAACCCCCCGCCCCCCCAAAAAAACCTGTAACATATGGCTTGAAGCATTATTACATTAGTGCTCATAACGAACTTAACTGATATCATGAACCCTCACTGACCTTTACAGATAAATTATGCACACCTGCAGACACGTAACCTTAGGTTATTATATACTTTATCAAATTTACTGTGAATAGAACAAAAGACGCCAAAGGTAATCTTGATTTTGGCCCGAATCCCAAGAAATTAGAGGAATACCACAGCTAATTAAACCGTGACTGTGAGTTCTTCTGTCCACAGGATGATCAACCACCATGAGCCGTCGGAGGGAGGCTCCGTCAATGAGGGGACGACATGATTAAGTGTCATCATTTAGTCTGTGTGCAAACATTTCTTCGGATCTGATGTTCTGTTGCGACTGATGTCATATAAAAACCCGACCTAACATTCATCCTTCAGGCCCGGAGGAGGCGTGAGAAGTGACAGCACGGTGACTGCGGCTGATCATCACGTGATGCCGACACTGACAACAGGAACAAAGAGCTGTCATGTCACTACGGGGGCTTTAATGTTAAAAAACATAATTAACAAGTCATGCAAATTCATTCCGAGTGCTGATGCATCTGTTTGACACTAGCTTTGTCTACGTGGAAACTTTTCTTCTTAAAATCATTCCAAAAGAATATTACAGACACATCCACCGGAAGAGCTGACAACAGCTGTGTGACGAGCGCCAGAGTGACAAAAAAAGATGACGAGTTTTATCAGAAGGTGGGCGTCTGTTGTGTGATCGGGATCAGGTTCTTCTGTTACTGTCATGCTTTTAATGAAGAAACAGCTTGATAATAACTCAGGTTTAGTCCTTTTGTCTACTGGAGACAGGAGGGAGGAAGGGAGAGGGGAAAAGGTGACATCAAAGCCTTGTCGGTCCCTCTGAGTGGTTTTACTCTGACTAACGTTACATCATTACGACTTTTGCAAAAATTAAGTAATTAGTGAGGCCGTATTTTGTCGCAAACTCACCAGAAATGTTCGGTTGACATCATCTGAAGAGAAACTCCTCATCACGCGTTTTTATTCTGAAAACCCAGATCCACGATGTTCAGAAACCTTAAGAAGTCTACCTCCTATTCAATCACATAAAACGTGAAGTTGGTCACCATAAATGTTAACGCCGACATCATCCGTAGCATCAAAAGCAGAAAGCCCTTTTGATTCATTCATTCTCCGTAACCACGCATTCTGTTCATTGTCACGGGGGCTGGAGCCTATCCCAGCTTTTTCATGACTTTATTCTTGTTTAAAAAAAGGGGGAAGTCGTTTGTTGTCGTGGGATTTATGCTTATAATCAGTCTTTTCAGCACTTTTTATTTTGTTCACTTTTAGTTTGTTCGGTCTATCGCGGTTCCTGACGCTGTTTCTCGGACGTGTTCGTACAGTTTATTTTTTCTTACTTTCCCACTTAATGTTTTAAGAGTTTGTATTAAAAACAAACTCTCTGCTGTAGTCTGGATCATTAAATGGCGGCATCCCGCACGTGAGTGCCGCCGCCTGGAACTCACTCACCAGGGATTATTCTGAAACACCGTTTCCATGCAGCGGTTGCCTTTTCCAACGTCACTCCGAAACGACTTAGACTAACCAGGAATGAAATCTCATATGGAAAGGGCCGTTTACATGGAGCATTTCATTTCTAATTCTAACTGATCTGCTATCCATGTAAACCCGCCTACTGAGTCAGAACCTTAGAAGTCTCTGTTGCACCGACATCTTAAAACAAACAACTACCGTCATCTCCGAGGCTGTAAACCCAAACATATCCACAGATTTTTCATCTAAAGTCTTTAATCCAGCTAAATCAAGCCTGATTTAGTAGATTCATGCCGACCTGACGTCAGATTTAAAGTCAAAGCTTTGCTGCGGCTCATATTCAGAATGAAAGATGTTGCCTAATCGTTCAGAAATCACATAAGAGGTACGAACCTTATTACGATTTATCGCCCAGCCCAAATTCACACCGTTATTTTGCGAACATTTAGAATATATACAAATGCGATTGAATAAGAAAATGCAATATATATTTCTGCATGAATGACATAGTAAAGGAGGTATAAAAAATGTGCATACAATATCGCGTTGATTTTAATCACTAACACTTGGCAAAATCATTCCTCAACACAACGCAGTAACTGGGGGAACAATCCAATGGGCGGGTTTTGATGGGCTTCAGGAAAGCCAAAACAGAACCCAGTGAAGCGGCAGTCAATTAGTGCGGTAGTCTGCCACAACTCATCACACTTCAGACAGCACTCATACTGTGATGAATATCTCATTTTTATTTGAAACATTTTCATGCCGTCAATAATCTTTCTAAACTGCTTCTTAGTTGTAAAAGTCAGTAACGCTGAGACCCCCCCCCAGAAAAAAATCTTATTCGAACTTCAAAACATCTTTTGTATCGGAAACATTTTTCAATAACCCTGGATTCCGGTGTCATAAGAAATGATGATAATAGGAGATTATGGTGAACAAGGAGCAATTTCAGCAAGTCTTGTTCCAATTACAGGCAGAACAAGCCCCGTGGCAGATTCTGCACAGACAGACCAACTCAGATTACAGTGAACTACGGTTGGCTGCCAGCCCAAGGCCCAAAACATGATCGGTATTCATGCTAACAGCTGGCACAAGCATTATCGCTGTGTAAAGCCTGAACTGTCTCTCTCTGAAGACTTCCTAAAGAGACATGTTACAGTCGCAGAGATAAATCCCTACTCTAGAAGTGGACCCAAAGTCCGTTTCTACCATTTGTGTATTACTAAAATGTAAAAGTGCACAAAAACAGATTTTGGCTGATTCATTTAGACGACTGCTATCAGAGGACGGTTCCGGAGGAGCGAATATAGACTGCTTTCCCTGCATCCATCATTTTTCCAGATAAAACTGTGCACAACACTTTATAAATAACTTTATTAAAAATGTTGGCTGTATCCTTTTGGATTTTCGCCAGAGCGGATCATTGTTTCCATCCAAAGTTACTGTCGGTACTCTGCTGGTTAACAGCTGCTGGTTAACAGCTGCTGGTTAACAGCAGAGTACCGTCACGGTACGGTGTCTGAAATATTCTTAGTAAACAAAAGTTGATTTATTTCGGACTTTGTCAATTATTTTTTAAATGTTATTAAAAAAAACTGTCAGATATGCCGGACACAACCTTAACTAGGGGTTCAAAATGTACTTTTCATACTTGCGTATATGTGTGCAAGGTTTGAATAAAATATGGAAAGTTTTTTCTAATCTGTGACTAAGTTTAATTATCTGAAGTAAAATGAAATGGATAAAATCTAATATCAAAAAGCACGTCTTCATCAGGCAGTGCATGGGAGATTCAGCTGCATTGGTAAGCCTGGTCATTATAACCACTGACAGATGAAACCAAAATATAATTGATTATCTGGTTGCCATGGTAGCTGCCGGTGAACATTTGTCCTCAAAGATGATGTGCTGTTAGCAGGAAAAAGGGACGACCATGAGAATCTGAGTAACTTTAACAAGGCTAGATGAGTCGGTAAGAGCTGCTCCAGAACTGTTGTCTGTGGTTTCCTGTATGAAGGGGCTTTTTTTTTTCCTACCAAGTGGGCTGAGGAAGGACAGCTTGTAAGATGTAAGATGGCAAGAAGGGGCGTGGGCTCATTGATACGAGTGAGCCACTGTGGCACTAATTGCTGTAAAGGTTAATGCTGGTTCTGATAGTAAGGAGCCAGAACTCACAGTGCGTAGCAGAGCATCTTCGACAGGAAAAGGCAGACCTACACGATATAAGGGATGTGGTTTTAATAATATGGCTGATTGGTGTATCTTCCGGTATAGATGCCAGAGGACATGCCAGAGTGATCTGGAGACGCCGGATCACTCTGATGCATGGATGTGAGGAGATGTCTGGATGTGAGGAGAGAGGAGATGCCTGGATGTGAGGAGAGAGGAGATGCCTGGATGTGAGGAGAGAGGAGATGCCTGGATGTGAGGAGAGAGGAGATGCCTGGATGTGAGGAGAGAGGAGATGTCTGGATGTGAGGAGAGAGGAGATGCCTGGATGTGAGGAGAGAGGAGATGTCTGGATGTGAGGAGAGAGGAGATGTCTGGATGTGAGGAGAGAGAAGATGAATGAATGCGAGGAGATGCATGAATGCGAGGAGATGCATGAATGCGAGGAGATGCATGGATGTGAGGAGATGGAGGCGGTGGGTTTAAGGAGGAGGATGTGGAGGACTGGATGAAACATAGAAGAAAACCGCTAATTGGGAGCCGACAGAAGAACAAGAAGTATGTTCAGTGGAGAGACCCGCTGAGGACACAGTGAATACGGACAGACGGACAGACCATCAATTACAACCTCTGCCATTTTACGTCAGGGTATAAAAATAATTGATGCTCTTGTGGTCGTGAAAACTACAGTTTGCCTTTCATTAGTCTCTGGATGGCACAGAACATCAAAGGTAAAGCTGTACAACTGTTTCTTTCTGGTCGTTGCCAAGTCTGATGATAGCCCTGCCAGTTTACTAATGAGCAGGGCAGAGAGAGGAACATGAAGAAAACGTTAAGAGAGAGATTAATTGCCAGCAGATTAATCAGCCGGCTGTTGAATACGTCCCATCATCCATCACTGTTCATTAAACAGCTGTGAATCTACACGTGGCCTCCCCTTCTTCTTTCTACGTAGTTTTATTCCTGCAGCATCATCACCAAAGAAGGCTTTATGCCTTTTTAATTCTAGATATAGAATGATTTTAACATCATTTAAATATTCTGAGATGTAACCTTCCTCTGAAGCAAAATGACTCGATGCCGGTTTAGCCTTACTTTAATCCAGAAAAAGGCAATTTAGGAAACCATCCTGATAAAAGTCAGGGAACCCTGGAGAGGGAAACATCAAGATCGCATTCCGTCTTAGATAAACATGAGGGTGAATGGTCGCCTTGCTGCTGAGCCATCCTCACTGCTTCCCGTATGTCTGGGGAAGAAAGGCAGCTTTATGGAGGTGAACAGAGTTGGGCTTTCTGGGGGGAACAGACACTCACAGTCCTACAAAAACCTACACATTTTCATGTCCGCCCACAGGCTGTTTACACATGTATCTGCACCCAGCCGGTGTGGAAATAAGGGAGACACACACACAAACAAGCACCTAAATATGCCCCCTCTCAGACGCTCTGCCACAAGGGAGACACAGAAAAATGGGTGGCGAGAGATAAGGGCGGAGGTGAGCGAGGGGTGGGAGAGCGGCGCAGACAAAATGAGGGAAACATAAGAAGTGTCATAGCGGGGTTCTGCGCCTCCATGAGCCGTCAGAGGAGCTTAAGTGTGCCCCGGTAAAATTGGTGAGTTGGTTGGGCAACACGGCAGGGATGTTCCTCCACATTCCTTCACAGGATATTCCACTATTTAGAGGATACCGTTGCAGACGCCGGAACAAAACATGGATTTGAACTGAAACTGAACTGAAAAAAAGTGAGGGGATATTGTTGGGACCCAAAAGCTTTACTCAGAAGTGTGTGTGTGTGTGTGTGTGTGTGTGTGTGTGTGTGTGTGTGTGTGTGTGTGTGAAGATTTCCACACCTTCCACAGAACGCCTCCACCTCCAAAAAAAAGCCTCTCTGGTTTTGATTCATCACTACATTCAGGGAATTTTCTACCTGGAACTAACTGGAATTCTCTAGCCTCCATATTCATGGCGCTCATTCTGGGCCGCCTGTCAAATTTTGAGGCATTTTGTTTTTCCGCCAATCACTCAAACCAAAATATTCTATGCCCATTACCAGTCATCGCTTTGGGCCAGGAGATTAAAAACCAACAAGCCTTTCAGGCCAGTAACCCCCAAACAGCAGATTACTACAAATCAGGAATTAAAGCAATGAGGGAGGCGAGTGGAGGAAGACGAGGAGGGGCCACGACGTTTGCTCTGCTTCATTAACGTTGGCGAACTTAATTCCATCAAGTTACAGCGAGACATCGGGGTGGTCGTGAACAACTCTCCAATTCCAATGTTTCCTGCGCGTGTTATCTCATTTGTCGTGTAGATTTATTCAGTTTGTCCGGGTTATAGAAATATCCCGGCGTTGTCGGTGTGATATAAAGGTGCAAAACAAAAAAAAGGCACCAGTGGCGACTGGAGGGAAGGCTTCATATCGCACATATGTGGTGAATGGAAGACAATAAGTTGCATATGATTAAAATCTCTCACAGCCATGAGCTATGGCCTTTGATTAGTTTCGTTCCCATAAAAGTGTCCTTTGACTCAGTGGTGGAAGACAAACAACCAGGGACTCCTTTATTTTTGACCCGTCATCTTTCGGGCAGCGGGATAGACAACTTAATGAGCAGAGATATAATAATAGCGTGTCCTACAGACCGGCGGTGTTTAGATCACGCTGTTACCCAAAAGACAAACCAGAGAAGGAAATATTTTATTGTGTTCCGTTTGAATGTCTACCTGTTGTCGTTGAGTTGTGTGTATCGAGGCTGAGGATCGCTGTCGCCATCGTTCACGTCGTAGCTGGCTTCGGCGTCCTGAGAAAACACAGGGAAGCCGTTGGAGGCCGCTGCAGAAACTGACTTATCAAAATCAAAAAGCTGAAAAATCTGTCTTAAAATCCACTCATTTTTAAGATGAGGCCGATACTTGAACTTTCATTGAAAATCTACTACATTTACTGAATCCTTATCTTCTTTTCATTTTGCTGCTGCCGAAACAGTCCGGCGTACTCACATAGTTCTGGCTCAGGTCGGGATGGTTCTTCTCTATTCCGTCATCCAGGATGGACACCACCACCCCTTTCCCTGTGAAGCCCAACTGCCACGCAGCTTTAGCATTCAGGTCACGGTGGGCGCTGTTGTACTGAGGACGGAGAGAGAAAATAACTCAGAAGGAGGGAGTTACCTGAGAGGAGCCTGAGCGCTGACAAGGATGTGCTTTTAACCGTGAACCTGCTTCAAAAGAGCATAACCCAGGACATTGAGGTGAGGTCTGAGGGGGAACGATGGGACTGCTGCTTGAAATTCAGTCAATAGTGAATAGCTGAAGGTTTCACAATGAGGGAAAAGCACTTCTGCGACGTTATATAGAGAAACTCCAATCACACGAGCATCACTGCCATCCTCACATTTAGTAAACTCATTATTAATACAAAGTAACGCGGCGGTGAACTGGATGATTGCACACTAATGATTCGGCTGATTTTGACATTTAACTTGACCTTTGGTCCAAAGTCGTGTCTGGCTTTCATCTGGTTCACAGCTCTTCAATTTAAAGCCTATCGTTAGCGTTATACAATCTGACATGTTCTCCTCAACTGACACCCGAACCATCAATCAAGGGATTAATTACAACATCGCTTTAAGTTTAAAAGTTGTGATCTGCAATGCTGACTCAGGTTACAGAGGAAAAGTTGGGTCCAAGGACACAGATGCCGCGTCTTTGGGGGAAAAAGTAAAGTAAAGCAGGAGACAGGGATTTTGAGACGCACACCTTTAAGCCGTATCGCTATTTAACTCGTTACATGGACACAGACGGATGAGACAAATGCAAAGAAGGAGCCAAATATTCTTAAATTATAATCAAATTGTCTTGAAATTAGCAAAAAGAAATCTGCAAATGAGGTCAGAAAATTTTGCTTGGGTAGAATTCTTAAAACAAGCATAAAAATCTAGCCACTAGAAAACTTTAATGGGTCTTAAAATTAGACAAGCATGTATTAATACTAACAATTATAACTATAATATTAACAATGATAATAAAACTCTTATTAATCCCAGTTTGAGTCACTGTAAAAATTCTCCTTAGTCCTTAGCGATATGGTAAAAAAAAATGCTATAATAATAAACCAATAATATTAAATCACAAGCAAATTACAGATTTCCCTGGAATGTACATTTAAACGTACGCAAAAAACAACAACATTGTTACCACTCAGTATCCGCATACCAGTGACTTAACAGTAACTAGATGCTTAAAAAATACAATATATAATATTAAATAGTGTTGATTTTAAGGTTAAAAAAGTGAGAATGTATCTTGATCTACTGTTATTTGATATTCTGTCTTTAGTAATCATATATAAATATCATCACCATATTATTTAAGACAAAACTTTGCCGATCACATCTAAATTATAGGTTTGCATTTGAGCCATCCCTTAGGAGCAGTGCGCCCCCTTGAGGCCCCCTGGGAGCACGTATTGACGGTTTGTGGTCTTCCTCAAGGACAAGAACATTTAGACAGCTGGGCTCGAAACCCACGACTTGCCAATCTTCTATTTGGAAGATAAGCGCTCCACCCACCGAGCTGCAGGCGTCCACCGTGGTTTTGCTAATTACAAGCCATGAAAAGTAATTTATTTAAGTGTGATTCACCTAAAATCAGAATTTTATTCCCTCGATTGAGCTGATTTCAAGAATCTAAATCTTCATCCTGGATTAATAATCAGGAGAAAAAAGGACAATTATAAAACAGCATTTCGTTGAATAGAATTTACTTATTCTTAAAATAATGGGGGGAAAAAACATCCTGTTCCTCTGCTGGGATATTAAGAAAACCATTATTTGGCGTTTTTTCTATTTCAAAGCGGCTCAATATTAGCTGGAACATCTGACTAAGAAAGATTTAGATAATCCTTTAAACAAAGCTTTTTTTTTTCTCTTTTTAAAAAAAAATACGTTCTCGTAATTCACGATGGGGAGAAACTAAAGGTTATTAACGGGATCTGAACTGAGCTATGAATGAATGAATGAATGAATGAATGAATGAATGCAGCAGCCCTAATGCAGAGTTTAGGAGCTCTGTATAGACTTTAATCCATTTTTGGGTCAATTTACTCTCCACAAACATCTTCCTCAAACTATTACCCTCACTGAGATTACACATAGGTCAGTGTAGCAGAATCTATTCCACACCACACTAATGCCAAAGGGTGAATCCACGATAAGCGCCTCTCTCTTGGTTACATCCTGTGCATCACCCTTGAAAGTTGAATCGGAAGCAACCACCGGTCACATCTGAGAAACTTCGCAGATCTATAAATTCTTACTCCCATCAACTGCAGGTTCATCCTAACCTAACTTAAAGGTGACCTCACCTTTTATATTTTATATTCTACTCAAAGCTCAGGTGACCTAGGTGGTGGAAAAGTTGTCAGATCTCCCAAGGAGCTTTTCATGACACTACATGAAGACAGTAGAAAATTTTATATTTACACGTTGACCTTCTAGAATTAAACCAACATTCATCAAAACAATCCAGTTCTTCCTCACACTAAGCTCTATTATTGTATAAAATGTCACGTTAACATGAAACATCCGCGGAAGGCAGTGGCTTAGACGGTTTCGATAACATCCCCGACTCTTCAGGGATGTAATTAAAACTCGATGTATTACAAAGTTCGAGAAACAATATTGCCATATTTAAAAGGTATCTCTGGTGCTACGTATTTCAGGGAAAACACCAGAAGCTATGCTTAAGTCTAGGTGTTATAACGAAGAAATATTGGAATTTTGGCGGCTGAACAACACTTTTTTAATTAGTACTGGGACTGTGAAAGGAATAAGTAGGGAGGAGGTTCTGTTCTAAAGAGAGAACGGGAAACAATTACATGAAATTGCCTCTTTCTGTAATGGAGGAGAGCCGTAGCTGATTCATCATTTCACAAGAAATGATCATACTGGTCATCTGGTTATCTGTCATCGGTCATCTTGTAGCGATTAACTGGTTATTTATGGCATACAGGTTTGTACTAGAGTGAAATACTAAGAGATGTTGTGAAGGTGTGGCAGGATCTCTTTTACATCTAGTCACTTTGATACAAGCAGGCAGCAGGCGTTTATCTGCTTCATTTGCCTTTAGAGTTGCCACTAACTACTGCACACTGGGGAAGTCAGTCTGCCTCTCTGAAAGAGCAGACATTTTGAACAACTGCTGATGTAAGTCTGTTTTGCATCACGGAGTATCTTCCCCCCCCCCCCCCCCCCCCCCCCCCCCACCCCC